>CABFOV010005472.1:26843-42351 GCA_902141375.1 Timema poppense
GGGGGGGGGGGGTTTGGTAACACTTTTTTCTGCAATTAAATGTCACAGTAAGTACTACCAATTTTGACTTAAGATTACAAAACTTGGAGTAAAAATTATTAAAAAAAGGTGTCTTGGAGAAATTGTTTAGCTTTCCCCGTTTCCGAGATAATCACACAAGTTTCAGTTCAGAGACAAGTGCAAGGTAGGCAGCCAGAATCTCAGTGTTACTTCGCACTGCAGTCGTTTAACAATTTTTACCATCACGTGTGACTATGTATCACGTACATTTGATAAACAAGACTGGTTTGTGTGTAACGATGGAGAAACTAAGATACTTTTCCTTCTTCATAAACTCCGATGTGTTGCTATTTATTACATTAGTGAGTTGTGATTACACAGCTCGCACTTGGGTGAGATTTTATTCATTACACTCACTGGAGTATTGAAAGCTAAATTAATAAATACAAATTGTAGTTATTGCATGTTTTAGTTCTTAGCTTCAAAAGCAGATTCTTCGCAAGTGTTCAAAATGGCGGTCCCTAACGTCATTGCAATAATTGGGGCGACGTATCAATTACTGGCGTACTCTTTCGAAAACACGTGGTGTTTCTTGAACCTCATCACATGCAGCAACTATCCTGGTTAACAGGTCTTCCTTGGATTCAACAACTGTCTCGTACATCAAAGCTTTGACAAAGCCCCAAATAAAGAAGTCCAACAGATTAATGTGCGGAGAGCGTGATGGCCACGCAACAGACCCACCTCTTCCTATCCATCGGTCAGGAAATGCAGTGTTGAGGTAGTCACGTGCAGCTCTTGTGAAACTAGGTGGGGCACTGTCGTGCTGTAGCCACATGCGTTGTCGAACTGATAGCGGTATATTCTCGGGGAACTGTGGTAATGTTAATGTCAGAAATTGGCAGTAGATGTGGCTGTCAAGGGTTGTGGCATCGGGTAAGAGCCAATGAGATGGTTACCCACAATCTCCGCCCAGTTGTTGACAGAAAATACACGCTGGTTGCCCATGATGACAGTTTCACAAGGGTTCACGTCATTCCAAATGTAATTATTTGTAATATTGAAATAGCCGTCTCTGGTGAATGTTGCCTTGTCGGAAAACAAGTATATAGTGGAGAAATCAGGAACCACTCCGCACTGCTGCAGAAACCAGTCGGAGAAATCACGTCGAGGAGTATGATCTGCTGGCCCCAATGCCTGCACCTTTCACATGTGGTACGGGTGCAGCAGCTGATCATGCATGACACACCATACTGTGGAATGGGACACATTCGTTCGGTGGGCAATGGCACATGTGCTTTTTGATGCGTTATCGTCCACAGAATTCAGTAACTCTTCTTCGACAATCGGAGGGCGAACATTCCTCGGGTGACCAGATCCCTCTCGTAGCTGAAATTTACCGGTTTCACGAAGTTGCTGAGTGACATCGATGAAGGCCCGGTGATAAGGTTGACGTGGTGAAGGATATTTATCTGTCATTTCTGCGTTTGCCATTTGACTAGTATAATGTGCGCAACATACAGTGAAGTCATGTGGCCTGATGCAGTCTGCTCGTGGAGGGAGGGGAAGATAGTGATAATAAGAGGGTGTTAAAATGGGGGACGAAGCAACACAGATATACTGGCTCCCTACCTGGCAGGAATTAACACTTGTCTTTAAAATCAAACATGCATGATTATCTCGGAAACGTTGAAAACTAGACAGTTTCTCCGAGATACCTTTTTTTTTTGTTAGTGTTTACTCCATGTTTTGTAATCTTAAATCAAAATTGATAATACTTACTCTGACACATTTAACTGTAGACAAAAGTGTTACAACAACCCTTTCCCCCATTTTACATGATGGGGGCTGGTAAAGATAAAAAAAACATTTAGTTTATTAATGATCAACGTTTCAATAAGTAGTATACAAAGATTCGTTGTAAGACCCTTAGCAGATTTCATAATATTTCACATAACAGTCGTTTATAGCTCTATTTTTAGGGGTGTAATATTTAAGATGAACCATAGGTTGTTGATATGAATTATTCTATTTTCTGCTAAAGTTTGATGTAATGTTTTAAAAACATGTTGTGTTTGTGCTAAACCATATGTTCTACCCAAATCATCCTTTTTATAAACACATACTCACTAATTCCTTACCATTCTCATTTACCATATCATAACCATACCTTCCTAACAATCTTTCTGAAATCTCTATTTGGGTACCCACCCATCCATTTCTATCTCCTAACAAAATAATTCCTCCACCTGGTTCACATGCATTCAAGACTTCATTGAGCTCATTCCAAAACTCCCCTCTCACATTCTTGTTTTCACCCTCCACCGGACCATAACCAGCAATCAACATAATTCTACGAATACCAATTTTCATACATACCCATAGAAGTCTAGACGACACCAACTCCTATCTTCTAACAAACAGCTTAGCTGTTGGACTAAGGATTAAACCTACTCCCTGACTTCCGGTTAGCTAATACACATATCCACCTTAAGCTGGTATTTAAGAGGGCTTTGAATGATGGTCATACCAAATTTAACAGAAATAAGCTGTAAAAACTATTTCTCGCCCATTTTTAATCTACTACAAAATTCTCTACCCAAGCAAAATTAGACTTTTATTGTGATTCATTTGCATAATATAGCAATAAAAGCAGATTTACATTTTGGTTTGATAAAATCTCACGCTGTAATTATTATGTAATACTTCTCATAGCGTTTATAATTTATTTACAAATGCCAAAATGAAATTCTCTAAAATAAAAATCACATCAAACATGTACCTTATCAAATAGAATAAAACCCACAACTATATACAAGGAATTAATTGGATAAAGTTAAATTACAGACTACAATGTTTGGTTACCGCACGTGCTATAATGAAGATTTATTATAATAAAAAAGTTAATTTAAACCTTTGAGAGGTTATTAGCAGATTTAGAGAACTTCTCTTATTTCAGAAATATTATACAATGCACAGCAATATAAAATAATGCATTGCCGAGACAAACACTAAAATTATGTGGAAGTATGACATAAAGAAATCAAATTAAATTTGACTATAAAAAGCACTTTAGTAGAGTTTAATAACATTATCTAAACCCAGAGGAAATAGCATGAGATACACTGAAATATTGTTTTATAACAGTTTAAATTAAATACCAAACAAATTGAAGAAGAGTTAAAAAAAAACATCATTTTATTAATAGTAAATTTTAAGCAGAGATTATCCCATTGTTTTATATATATTTCGTAATTTTGTTTTAACATTTATGACCAAATAGGTTTTTTGTTTGTTTTTTTACACACTTCAAAATTACAAACTAAATAAACATGGAGGGCTGTATAAATATCCTTCAGCGGACAGAAATGTTTATTTAACTTAAATTTTTAAATAAATTCTTTCTTGCTCTAGGAACTATTTTTTAGTTGCTCCTCAGCTATGTATTAGTGTAATTAATGCTAGGCATGATCTTGGTCCCATTCACAAACATAATTCAAATACTCGTTAACAAATGAACACCTACACATGGGGTGGTCACATCCGGGATCTTTTGCATTATCTCTAATTTAAACGTACTGAATTCGATTCCATGTCCTGGTTTATAACATATATTACAAGTATTCTAAACTAATTGATGGAAAATTAAAAATACGAGACCTAATCAGTAAATAATAAGATTCAACTAAAAGCATGTGTCACTCCTGGACAGCACCTAACTTAGGTAGGTGATACAGCTCAAACCAGGCGTCTTAAGAGCCCATCTGATCCCCAGATAACACTTAACTTAGGTAGGTAAATACAGCTATAGCTAGACATCGCATCGTGGAGATTATTTCTGCTATAATTGTATGGAAACAATTGAATTCGAACCAGTGAAACAGTTTCACCACATTTAAAAAATACAACTATTTATAAAATTGATTATTTAAATATTAAAATATATTTCACTAATCCTAATTTTCCTAGTGAAGGAGGTCATATTTTGATAATTTTATATAATTCAAGCTTTATAGTGTATCTAATATCCTGGTTGATCGATCGAGATATGGGCTACTTCCTGCCTACCGGTGTTGCAGACGCTGACAAACCCCATGCTATTTAAAAAATTATTCATAATTTCAAAATACTATGGTTCATGACAAAATAAAGATTAAAGGAAGCCTTAAATTAAAAGTGTTATCATTTAAAACAAAACAAAACATGAAAAGGTGAAATTACTTCAGTTTCGACAACATTTCACGTGGAATGTCTCAGTTTTGGTATCAGAGCGGTTGGTAAGAATCCGGGTGGACCGAGGACCTTTTTTCGGGAGGCGGGAATAGGTTCTCATGCCGCTGCTACAAGTAGATATTTAATTATTTTATTAATAAGGATCTTAATTATAATAATATTGCTAGTTTATGAAATAATTTTAACTTATCATATTAATAAAAAGAGGATTTGCAAGAAAAATGACATTTTGACTAAAGCATTTGTAATTTTATTACAAAATAAATGATACAGTGCACCGCATCGACTTTTTCTCGCTTTTATCTTACTCACTTACTTACTTACTTAATCTCTGTCACTAAGAACTCTAAAGTACATTACCTAACTCACCAAAGTACGCCACCTATCCCTATCTTGAGCTAGTTCTATTCTATCTATCTCGTCACACCCTATCTCTCTCAGATCTATCCAAATGTTATCCTCCCATCTGCATCTGGGTCTACCCAGTGGTCTTTTCCCAATGGGTTTGCCAGTCAGTACCTTGAACAAGGCTCTAGATACTCCCATTCACGCTGCATGACATTCCCAAAGTAACCTGCGAGATTGTATTACTTTAACAAGGTCTTGTGATGAGTACAAGGTATGCAGCTCATCATTATGTAGCCTCATTCACCCCCACTATCTTTATCAATTTTTGGGCCTAAATATATTACTAAGCACCTTGTTTTCGAACATCCTAGATTTATTTTCGTCATTTAAGGTAAGAGGCCCCGTTACACACCCATAGAGAACAACCGGTAAAATTATTATTTTGTATATTCTGAGTTTTACATTTCTTGACATCAGGCGAGACGCCAACAACTTACTGACCGAGTAATAACAAGCATTTCCCGACTGTATTCTTTTCATAATCTCCAATCTAGTATTGTTATCGCTAGTGCTAAAATAGTTCCTAAATATTTGATTTCATTAACCCTATCAAATGATATGTTGTTTGCTGTAATATCTAAATTATCATCCTCCATCTGTGTTCTCTGTGTAATCATATGTATACTTAGTCTTTTCAGCGTTCACTTCTAAACCAATTTCCTCACTAGCCTCTAGTAAAATGTCTGCAATTCTTACAACAGTTTCCTTACTATCATCTAACAAAGCTAAATCATTGGCGTACCCTAGAGCTTCATTGTACCGTTTAAGGTCAACCCCTCCCTACTCTCTTGCATGACCCTAAAGACGAGATTAAAGAGTAATGTGGTGAGTATATCTCCTTGTTTCAACCCATTATGCATTTCGAAATCATCTTATAGGTGAGATTCAACCCATATCCTGCCCTACCCTCTCAAACATACCTCAATTAGCTTGACCAGTTTTTTGGGTATTCCAAACTTAACTAACATTTCATATATTTTTTTACCTTTTAACTGAATCATATGCCTTTATAAAAATCTATGTATAATAGTTGATGTACCATCATGATTAATTCTCACTTTTTTTCATTATTTGCCGCATTGTAAGAATTTGTTCCGTTGTAAATCTATATCGTTGAAATCCACACTAATGATCCCAAATTATTTCCTCTGCGTATGGTGTAAATCTAATTAAAATTATGTTAGATAAACATATGTAATATGTTGGTAGCAGTGAGATACCTCTATAGTTATTACGACAGGCCTGTTATATCTCCCTTTTTCAAAATGGGTCTAATTACACTTTCCTTCCATTCTTGTGGCATTACATCATGTTTCCACGTGGGACATAAAAGTTAATCAATTTCTATTAGTAAAATTTCACCCCCTCCCTTTACTAACTCTGATGGTACTTAATTTATACCTGGAGCTTTATAATGCTTTAACTCCCTTAATATCTTCTTTGACTTGACTAATATTTGGCACTTGGACTAGTAGCTTGGCAGTATGGATTTCGAGAGCCTCATAGCTATTGAATAGAAATAGATAAAAATATATTTATTTTGTGTAACATTTCATAGAAGAAAATTATTTTGAATGGAAAAAAAAAAAAAATCTATACATGTGGCCTTAAATCGGATCCTTCATGAACATTCAAAATTTGACTGAAGAAGTCATTCCATCTTCTCAAACCATTTTTATATATCTTTCATCATTACCTTTCTCGTCTTTAAATAAATTAGCCGTAGCCTGATAACAGTTCCCTGATAGTCTTATGTTCGTTATTTGGTTCGATTTCGCTAACTTTATCCTTTAACTACTCTCTCTCTCTCTCTCTCTTGTTATTTCTAAATGTGGCAATGGCCTTCCGTTTTGCAACGATAAATGTGTTTAAACTTAATTCACAAGGATATTCTATCCACTGTAATTTTGCTTCCTTTCTTTCCTTTAACAATTTTTTTAACATTTGATGTCAAACCATGGCTCCTTCTTACTCTTTTTACAGACACCTACAAACTACACTTGGCTGCATCTCTAATATTATTCATGACACTTTCCCACTGTTTCTCTGGATGTGTGTTTTCCTCACTTTCCTGTGAGCGTTCTATGGAAGCAAACCTATTTGACATTTCAATTTGATGTGTATTCCTACACTCTCTAAGCTTTTATCTTAAAATATACATTTACTAAAAACTTGTAAAATTTGTGAAACTATATAATAGATCTATCTATACATTGTTGTAGAAACACCACACCAAACATCATAAATGATATAATATACACTGTTACTTACTTACTATATGGCATTAGGAATAATATTACATTCGTCACCTTAGTTTGCTTGGATGACAGCTCAAAAAGTTACTAGAAATAGTACCTAATGTAGCCCTACGCCAACAGCTGACATCTGTCACGTTGTATACATGTAACAAAAACATATGGTAATGTATGACTATGATAGTTAACAACAGTAGCTTAGGCAATATTATTTGTATTCATTTGAGGTCGGGCACAAAGCTTATTTATCGTTTTAATACACTTAAAAAATATATTAGTCACAACATTTTCACAAAAGGTCTAACAAATATAGCTTTAAAATGGTGACCGACGAATTTAAACCATGTGATTGAACATTACGGAAACAAGTTTTTTTTTCAATGATGCACTCACGCAGTGGATAAACATATTCTATTCGGTTAAATATTTAGAAATACGATAAAATAATCATAAAGTAATTGATTATATATTTAAAAAAATGACAAGTATTTTCTTTCTTCCAAGTAAATACCATAACTGTATTAAAAGGTATTAATATATGCACTACATTACACATCACAGATAACATTCCAAAATGAAGAATAAGTACATTTAATTATATTTAAAATATTGTTTCGAAATGGGTAAAAATAAATTATTAAAAGTAATGAGATAGTGTGAGAAAACTGAAGTTTATGTTATTTAAAATGTAAAATATAACATGTAACTAAAAAAACTGAACATTTATAACAAAACAATGATATTTATAAGTGTTGGCAACACAAAACCTAAATATATGATTTTTGAACTGTCATCCGGGTAAAAACCTATCATGAACAGACTCTAGGATCACTGTTACAGAAATATTGAAAAAAGAGAAACATCTTTATCCATCAAAAAGCATAAAAATAAAATTCATTTTCAGACCTAAATAATTAAATAAAAGTATTAATATATTTGCTTATAGCTAATAAATTATTGGTTTTATAAAAATATATTTCAAATAAAAGATTTATATCTTTAATAGTACTACAACATTAAAATGATAGTTTTTTCGTATATCAAATAGTTTTTGCGAAATCATGAAAATGGGAAAATCTCACCTATGTAAAGTAACCTCAAAGTCAATTTTTATTTTTAGAAATGAGAGTATCCATTTTGTTTATAATGATAAACAGTGTCCAGATATAAAATTTAATCAAAATCGTTAGAGCGAATTTCGATAAAATCAGTGTTTTCTCTTTTTGCCCTTCAGTAAACTAACTTTAATTTTGAGGTTGGATATCTAATTCCAAAAACCCCTTTGGGGATTCTTATGAAAACCCCAGACACAAAGTTTTAGCCCAATCGGCTTACAATTTCTGTTCTATCCCAAGGTACAGACAAACAGATGGCATGGTGAAAACTACTTTTTTTGTTTCCAGGGGGTCATGAAACATGGACATTTATAAAAATCTTGAGTTTGATTTGTTTTGACGTTCGCACCTAATATACTATAAAAGTAATAGATATATGTATAAACCTGAAATATTTTAATATCAATAGAAGATAAATGATATAGAACTCCGCACTAACTTTCTCGTTTCATTGTCTAAAAAGTGGGATATTTACTCAACACTCGTAATATATGTGAAACTAAATAATATACACTAGCAAACCAGAGCACAAATTACGCTATATTTATGTAAAACATTTTTTGACTCCCAGTTTTAAATTTTATAATTTAATTTCTAGAGGATTAGAGTCCCCATTTGTATATTTTGAGTAATAAAAAAAGTTGCTATTGGGTCAACAAGGGTCAACACTTCATATTAAAATTTCAACTTCTGGTTAAAATTTCAACATTTTATGAGAGGTTGCACAGCTTTAAGTCATTGCATTACTATTAAATTCCTCATTTATAAATTTTAACCAATAAAATATGTAAATATTGACTATTCAGTATAAATTGATACAGATAGATAAATTGCTGTACAAATATTTCCCCTAAAATTATTATTATTATTAGCACCGCGTCTTACTACCCGTTCGTGTTATACGCACTTACGCTAATGTGTAATGGTAGGGTGATTGTGAGATGAAATGGAGGACCTACAGTTTAACGTGGAATCCGAACCACGGTGGAGGCCTGGCATTCCCCACATTCCCAAGATGTATTGTCAGAGGTGAAGGAAGGGTTTGGTAATCAGATAAATTTGTGCCAGGACCGAGGATTGAACCCCGGACCCCCGGCACAGAAGTCTTGACACCTTACCCCCTAGACCGCCAGGTCATTGATCACTTCTGATAGAGATTGACCCAAGTCTAACGGTAAAGTGTTGTACATTTGGCGCAAAACATAAACATTATTTTGAAACTATATATTAAAATCTATTTCTAAAAAAACACTTCATTTTCACCATACACTTGCTACATTAAGCTTGCCACATTACTTGGTGATATAAATATCGATACAAAAAAATACCACTATTTTTTTTTCGGTCTACGTTGAATATAATCATTTAGATTTACAATTATCCTTCCTAAGGAACTTAACTAAAGGCCTTTGTATCTTTTATAGGTAACATTTCGACAAATACACTGTCATATATAAATGTTATAATAAACGTTGTCAACAACAACAACACTTATTGGTATGGCACAGTTTTACATATGTTTGTCCCGGCACAGATTCATCTGATCACCAAACCCTTCCTTCACCTCTGACAAGACATCTTGTGAATGTGNAAAATCGTTAAAGCCGATTTTGAGAAAATCGAATATTTCTCATTTAACCTTTTAGTAAACTCCTCTTAATTTTAGCACCAGGCAGACACACAGACAGATGGCATTAAAAAAATAACTTTCTAGGGTTCCGGACGTCATGAAACGTCGACATCCATCAACCTCGCTGTTGGATTTTTTTTTTGTGGTCGCAAATATATATATTGGCGTATGGCTTGAAAGCTATTGGATTTTAAAAATATATTCCAAGAAAAAGATTTGTATTATAAATATACTTACATATTTGCAATGATAAGTAATTTCATATCTCAAAGACTTATGGAGATATAATTAAACATTGGAATTTAAGCACCAGTACCAACCCTTAAATTCATTTTGATGAAAAATTGAGAATAGCCATTTGTTTGAAATATTGATCAAAGCTTATAAACGAAATGTAATCAAAATCGTTGGAGTCGATTTTTATAGAATAGATTCTTTTCTCTTTTTGAAACTAGTCTTAATTTTTTGACGGACAGACGGCATTTCGAAAACCACTTTATTCGGATTCGGAGGATCATGAAACGTTAACATTCATAAAAATCTCGAGTTGTAATTTTTTTGACGGCCACAATACTTTCTATACCTGCAAGGTAACGAGAAAATAAAAATGGATATTTTAAACAAATAGTTATTCATCAAAGTAAACTTAGTAATTTAATCACTTTAAAAATGTATTTGAGATCACTTGCCTTGCTGCACATTAGAGCTATGTTGGAATAGTTATTGATTGGGTCATATAGGAGATCGGGCGAGGGAGACGATAGAGTCAGTCATTCTTTACAGCATCAAGATATTGGTTTCAATATCTCTGATTATTTTCTATGGGGAGGGGGGGGGGGCAGGAACATCCCCCTCATCACCCCTCCCCTTCTTCTTGGATTCGTCACTGTAAGAAACACAGTTCTAGACTTTCCCAAACAAAAAAAGTTATTTCTTAAACAGGATCACAATAGAATAGTTTAAGATTAATTGAAGGCTATTCCCACATCAATTACAGTAGAATGAGGATATTACCATCAAGTAGGTGGTGCCCTTAAGAGCGTGTTTTTTTTTTGTGTGTCGAGAGATGAGAAGAGGAAAACGCGTGGTGGATAAGAGCGTGTTTTTTTTTTTTGTGTGTCGAGAGATGAGAAGAGGAAAACGCGTGGTGGTGGAAGTTCCGCTTAGTGAAAGCACACACCCATTCTTTGTTTGTTTTTTATTCGCTAGCGTTGCGAGCCTCAACTTGTTTGCTCAAAAGATAAAGAAGAATGTTAAAAGAACAAGGACTTGTTCTAGTTTTATATAAAAAAATAAATTTGGGGGAAACTAATTTCCTTGCTTTTGTTTAAATCTTCTGGATGAAACAAGTTGGTGGGGTGGAAAGTATTCACTAGGAGAATACGAGGCGAGGAAATGGACTCAAGGAAGAGAGAGAGAGAGAGAGAGAGAAAGAGATGGGGGTATAGAGAGGAAAAGATCAGTAGCGAGACAAGGGACGCAAGAACATCGCTTCACTTAAAGGTGGGTAAAACACACCGACAGGAAGATATGGAAAATAAAAGAGAGCAAAAAACAAGAGGAAGAGAGAATAGAATACGTGAGATGTAGAAGTGTTGGTAAAGGCAATGAACACCAGAATGGTCCAGTAAAAGTGTGGGGAGGAGAGAGAGTGTGTGTGTGTAAAAGAGCAGGGACAAAGTAAGTAATAGAGAGTGAGAGTGGAACTCTCTCCCAAGTGCACCAGTATCTGTTTGCCCAAGGGATGGAAAGTGTCTCTCTCTCTCTGTTGGTTTGTCCTGGTTTCTCTACGCCAGCGTCCCCTTACCATCCTTTGAGAGGTAACCTCGCCGACAGAGGTACATTACTCTCTCTCTCTCTCTCTCTCTCTCCTACCTCGGTGCTGTTTCAATCATTTATCCCAACGTTTCATAGGATGTGGTTTGTTATTTAAAAATATATTTCAGTAAAGAATTTTTGTTGATAGATATCAATATATCCCTAGGGAATTTAAAACCTTGTATTTAAAGTTTTATAAATTTAAAAAAATAATAGCTAAATGTGAAATTAGTTTATTTTCAAGGACATTTCATGAGAAATGTTGCAGTTCTGCGGTCAAAGTAAATGTTTATAAATACAAATCTAGCCTTCCTCAGACAAATAAAGTTAGTTTTTAATCTAGTCGCAACATAATATTTTAATATAATTGTAGATTGTTTGAGTCATTTTGAAGCTTTAGAACTCACATGAGAAATATTGCAATACACAGGTATTTCCCTTCAGGTAGCCGGCACCCTTAACTTGAACCAATAAACTGGGCTATCCATAGACAGCGAGGTGTGAAATGTGATCATACCTATCCGATTTGAAGTTAAGCGTTGTGATATAATGTTTGATGGATACCACTTGTATAAAGATCCCTACATGTCTACATGTATCCTAGATACAGGGACCAAATAATAATATGCCCTTGGCTCGATGGAGTCGTGGGGCCGCAGAATGCTCATCTTTGTAACTTGACTTGAACAGCTAATTATTTATTTGATAGTTTACAACGATATTCATTCAGTATAAAACATATTAATCTCATTAAATAGTACTTTGACCAATATAATTCCCAACATAATGCCTACCAAGTGAGCCGCCCACTAAACGCTTACCACCTTTTAAACTTCACATTCACTTGTATTTATTAATGTTCATGTTTAATCTGTTTTAACCTTCTGTGACTGGCACCATTGCATTTTCACAACGGCTCTTATTCTTTTGGAAATTAAAGGTAATTGGGTCAGATCCCCTCCAAGTATTCCTCATTTAGTTCCTTCTGTGTAGTATGATATCATCAAACTTAAAAAAAATGTTTATTTTCTGAGATCCGGGAGCTTTAACTGGTCCAATGTAGGAATGTTGTGAATACGTACTGGCGCCAGTCGTGATGTCATACGTCTGGATCGTTGCTGCCGTATGTATAAAATAAAATAACACTGTAATAATGTAGAAGTAAATAATCAGTAATTTTTAATACAATAAAATATAAAATAATACCTTAAAATATTTTGTTAATTTTATTTTCTAATAATAAGCTATGCTTTTGTAACAGTTTAACATTATTGTAACAAAGTTTACAAAAATACAATATTGTTAAAATATTTATTTAATAATATTGCTTCAATAATAATATTATTATGTATTAAAGTATGTGTTTTTGATTATTATTTAGAACATTATAAGATGTTTAAATATATATCGGTGCCAGTCTTCATGTTATTTTTTTACTGTCAGTCCCCGAAAGTTTGATTATTTTTTTATAACGATACTACATAATAATAATGTTTTTTTATTTGTATGAAGGTCCAATCATCCAAATTTTCAATTATCTGAAGCATCTCTGTCACGAATTAATTCAGATAATAGGTGCTATACTGTATTTTATAGAATTATGCCATAGCATTAGCTCGCAAATGATCACTCAGTTCCTATTAATCAGATCAATTTTTTTTTTTAACTCCCCCGTATCGGTGGAAACGAGTACAAAGGCGTCAGTTTAGTCTAGTGAATATTTCTGATGACTAGAAGGTTTGGTTTTTTGAATCCCGGCTGACGTACTGAATTTTTTTCTTCCCTTGGTGGAATTTTTTCAATTCCCCACAAGCAAACTGGGATACATTTTCTATCAATTCCTTCTTCCTAATCCGTATATTTTGAGTGTACCCGGACGGGTAATAGGACTAGAGGGACATAACAGCCTGCAGCACTATCAATATTATATAATGATTGCTTTACATCTACTGGAAGAAAATTAAAAATTAATGACTTCTCTTGAATAAAAGAAGCACTAACACGATTAACCCATTACATCGCCCGTTTAGAATTATCTCGCACAGCCGCACAATAGGATTGGAACATTTGGTTCGATGCGCTACATTCAAATATACAAAAGTTGTATTCTTTTATCTTCTAGAAACCACATAGTGTGTTTATACATCGACCAAATAATTAATTCAATCATACCTTACACAAACCTTAAAATTTAAATATATATTTTTTTTTTTCTAAGCTTTGAGTATAAATTTCTTTATTAGAAAAGTAGAAGAATTTCTACTTTTGAGATTTAATTGCTTAACGTCCGTTTCCTTGTAACCTATCCCTCACCCTTCACCCCCTCACAGTAACTAAAAAAACAAAACAGTTTCATTTTTAAATGTCAGACCTGTATTTTCTTTATGTCGCATCTACCTTTTGTGTAGTTAATTAAGACTAATTAAAATGAAGTATAAATAGTTGTTATAAACGCTAATGAAACCACACGACTTTATCAGAAGGGAACAGCTCTGTGTGAATCTTTGTTCTATTTTGAGATAAAGTTGAACGTGTCTGAAAGAAGTAAAACACCCTTAACTAGAGGATTTGGGGTGGAATTTTCCCCTAAATCCGCGAGTAGTGTTTAATTTTGAAGTAATCATAACACCCCTTTAATTAACAAGATGTATTGTTGAATTATATTTTAAAATACAATTTAATACCCTCTTTGTTATGGTTTCACTTCTTTGTCGATGGAAAATAAATATAACGGCTATCTTTGTAAAGTTAAAATTAGGTCATAAAACCATGATTTTTTTTTTGTTTCAATATTTATTCAACCGTAAACGTGCTTTTGGATGTATTAAATAATTTACAGTAATTTTCTCACAGATATAGTTGCTAAACATTTGTAAGAGGGAGGAAGGGAGACTGTCCAGAACAGAATAAACAGTGCACTCACACATATTTACATACTCTCTCGTTGACACATAGACACACACATACACACTCTCACCAACACAATCAAACACACACACACACATTAGAGATGGCGTATGAGTGAATATATTTGTCAAGCAGTTTTTTTTAAATATTTTCTTTAGTAAACACAAACTGCTTGACTGATTGTGACTGGTAGGAACTGCTTAATTGATAGTGAGAGAGAGAGAGCGAGCTTATGGTTTGAATCATGTAAGGTCACATTGAGCATGGCTTTACACATTGATTTAATACCGTGGTTTTCCTACACTCTCTCCATTCTAATGCGAATGCCCTTCCTTTAAAAACCTAATAATCAAACCCCTTGAATTAATCCATTATTAACTCCCCGTGTAGAAGCTAAAAGTTAAATAAAATGACAAGGTGACAAACTATACAAACTAAAACTTTCCCACAAGAAACCAAGCCAGGGTTTCGACGTAAATTTCAACCTAAAGCAACCCCAAGACAAGAAAGTGCATACGGATATATTTTCTTTGTCCTCCCCCTTCTAGTTTGTTACAAGTGACGGATAGGGAATGGTAGATGTATGTTTTTAAAGGAAGGTTTTTTTTCCGGGATCTTTGGATGAATATGTTCCCCCCCCCTCCCCCCACCCCGACCCCCTGTACCACCCAGCTAAACAAGAAGCTTGATCTACGCCGTTCCAAACACCTGTGCCGACTGATTTGCATGGCGGGCGACGCTTCACTACTGACAGAGGCTGTGGTATCTTCAAGGATGAAGGGAGGCTTGGATATTTCCGTCACTGATTCACAGGTCTAGACGCAGATAGCGCCACCGTCACAAGCCAGTTCCATAAGAAACAGAAGTATTATTGGATCTACGACCACATATTCATAGGATCTACGGCTGTCACTTTTAATAGATATTATCAACACATAAAATAAAAATAATAGTATAATAAAAAATTATTAATGTTGACTGTTAAAAAGTTTGTATTTTCAAAGAAGCTTTTTCTATGATAGGGTTTCCTCTCCCCCGAATTCCCCACCTTCTACGTAATGCTATTATTTTTACTTTTTGTCAAAAATATGTAATTTTTACTATGCACCGTCAACTAATTAATATTATTTAGTATATGATGT
>CABFOV010005473.1:0-28066 GCA_902141375.1 Timema poppense
TGCACCAGCGTGTATTTTTTTGGTGCAAGGGTTCTTTAAGGTCTAAAAAGTTTTAGAGTCTCTGGTACAGACAACAGATTAAAGACTACACAGGTGTTGTGTTTACCTTACTGACTAGACTGCCCTAGACAACAACCACCCTGCCCGCACCTGTTTACTTTCACACGATGTGTAATATCCCGACACTTGAAAGGGCGTGAGAGGGAACCAAACTGTATATCCTCGGTAATCAAAGGTGTATTTTAAAGGGGAGAAGAGGTCTACATTTTATGGAGTTTCAAAGTAGTTTATGTGAAATTTTCCTAAAAAGGAAACGATCAATAATTATTACTAAGCAGAATATTTTATTTTAGCGCCACGTATTATACAACCTGTTCTGGTTATACGACTTTGTATTAATTAAGCTAATATTATAGGAATAAGAAAGCTTGACTTTTGAGAAAGTGTACCCACATGTGCATGGAGTTAGAGTGGAAAAACATGTTGGAGGAAAAACACAAGGATTTTTTAAAATTTAAATTTGGACCAATTAATTAATTTGTTACAGCTGGTATTAGTTATGGTAAGGGTTAAATTCTGGAAGCTTTGATTGCTGAGATAAATAAATGTATACAAAAACTGTTTAAGTTGTCAGAACATTCTAAAATAGCTTTACTATTTTTTCCTAGAAAACAATTGTATCCTAGAATAAGGTCTTAAGAGCTAAAGATAAAGACATATTCTCTTAAGGCACTAACAATTTTGCAATACAACTTATGAAATAATAATTTTAAAAACTTGCTATGTTTCAAGTTTTATCATAGTTAAATTAATACTATTTTTAAAAATAAAATTCCCTTTTGTCTTAAGTTTTTCTGAAATACTTTTCATTTTCCCAGGTTACTTTATAGAGTAGACTTTTGAGGAATGAAATTTCAGTTTTAATAAAAGTGACTAGACTCTTAAGTGATTTTGACTGATGGGACAATTATGCAGATACCAAGCAAACAATATTTCAAGACGGAAAACTTGTTTGAGTGATCAAATAAGACCTGTGTTCGAATCGCCACGCTTATTTTTCAATTCACTGTCTCTTTAGGCAAACACAAGTTCAGCTTCCAAAATTCACCAATATTACAGTTTTTTAAGGTTTTTTTTTGTGAAATTGCTTGTCTTTTTTGGTTGTTCTTATAGGTACGTGACAACCCAATCAACTATCTTCCGCGTAATTACACTGGTTAGCGATAAGGAAGGTAAATTTTTAGTGAAAATAATTGGAGGAAAACCAATTGGAATTCAAGTCCAAGCCTCTCCATCACCAGCAAACGAGACGAGACTGACGCCTTTATCAACGTTACATCGGTACAAATAAGTAAGAGAAAGCAACTCAATCAAAAATAAATTTGTGAACCCAAGTGGGTGGGAAAGTGGGCTAGTACATTTATCGCCCCTGCCGTTGAGTTCGTGATCAACATTTTATTCCCCTAAATGTTAAATTCTTTAACGAGCTTAAGTGGCGATTCAATTATTATTAATAATAATAATAATAATAATAATCTACTTCAGTGGTTGTATGGCCCAAGGCGTTTCTCTCACAATAAATTATACTACCAATTGGGATTAGAGTCAGAGTCTGTGTACCGAGGGTGGTTTTCCACTATTAACTTCACGCAAAATGAGAAAGCATTTCCTTTAAATTCAACCTTTCTCATCCCTTATTTATTAGCGTAATCAGTATATACGAGCATAGCCTTAACTGTTAGTAAGAAGCGGTGCTAATACAAAAATATTGGTTAGGCCTATATTTTGTACCAAGAAAAACTTAATTGTCTTACGCACTTAAACTTACTTACGTCAACATGATTTTTTTAAATTAAAAATTAGGTTCTAAGTGTTGAAACGCTGACCTACGGCATCTATATTAGCCTCTTAACCCAAAACCTTCAGTATCACCGTCTATCTCCGAATACTCCTGCACTTTACCGTGCCTGGGTGGTTTGAGGGTCAAGCAGGCCTATCAACCAGACGACATATGGGCTGATCATTAATTTTACCGTCCTTAAGTTGATTTTAGTTTGAAGTGGTTTACTTATCACCACGTCTTATTACCAATTCAGGTTATACGCATATATGATACTATTTTAACGGGGTAGAGGCGAGGAGGAAACTGTTTAAATAAAAACGCCCTCATTAGACCGACCGAGATTTGAGCATCAATCTCCCAGTATTCAGCAGGCCAGCCTAATTACGAGAGGGACGCCATTCGGTCAATAAAGTGGGTGTTATAAATTCACCAAATAAAAATGTTTTCCACGCTCGTCCCAAAGAGTTTTCCTTTCAGTATATGAATTTATTACTGTCCCCTTATATAACACTTTATTTATTCCATACTAGCACAAATTAAAGGTTGATAAGCGTTTGAGACAACCTTGAAACATTCCTATCGCACCCGATTTCACACACAACATTAAAGGGAAGGCGTTTCAATCTCACTAGAATTCGAATTAACAATGTTCGACGACAGAAGGCAAGTTTGAAATTTATTATTATCATGCATCCCCTTCCACTGTGATTCAATCATCTGAAAATGTTACAGATTAAAAAACTAATTGTCATTTATTTAGCTTTAGCATTTGCTAACCACCTCCTTATTCCCGCCTCCCCTTTTTGAAGGTTATATGTGATATATTTTATGCCTCACTAGACACAGCCCCTAGCCTCCTTGGAAGGTCACAAGCCACCACTGCGAAAACCATTTCTACTCAGATCCGAGGTCCATATGACTTAGAAATTTAACTGCACGGTCAGTTCACAGCGATTGTCAATTTCTAAAAATATAAGACTTAACAAATCAGTTGTATATTAGTACAACTCTTAGGGCATTGTTTTCAATTGGCAACACGCGCTAAAATGACAATTTATTTTAATATATTTGCGAAATTGATGGATACATCAGTTGTTTTTTACTTTTAGAAAAAACAAAGCTACTGTGAACAGACTGACTCCTTATAGAATGTGATCTTTTGACTCATTAAGTGGTCAGTGTAGGGAACGCTAGTTAAAAGAGCAGTGTTTTTGGCAGTTAAAGTAACATTTTTGACCAAAATAAATCAAATATTTCTCCATGGTGATATAAACAGTTCTTTAATATTTATCATGAGCATAGCAGCATTAGATGAGACACTTTTTAACTAAGAGGAAAAGTTGTCATTAAATTTCAGGACACCTTGACACAAGAGTCAAGAAAGGTTGAGGTTACCATTAGAAAAAAAAAGCTATATATCTGCTGAAGAGTTATTTATTTTGACCAAATTTTTTTTTACATAAAAACTGTTCACTTTCGTGTTCTCTACATTCCCACCCTAACATTCATTTCGTGTGCCCTTTTAAATACCTGCAAAAACTTCAGATATAATTTAGGGCGACTATCAAATTATTTAAGACATATTTCATTACCTATAAATAAATATCTACGACAAAAAAAATATCCGCCCAAATCATTTACAATACTCTAATTTGTCCCTTCTTGCAATATTCGATATCCATTTTATTTTCTGTCTCGTAAATTTAAGCTAATTTAGAGCAACTTATAAAAATACTATTCTTACCTGCACAGTTAACTTTACTTCCATAAATGTATAACCTAAAAGCTAATTTCACGGTTTAGCGACTTTCGTTTTTCTACTCACCTTTAAAATTTATTGGTTTAAGACGCAAGATATATTACTCTTACAAAAAGGAATTAATTCCCCAGTTATATTTAAGTTTATGAAACAAGTGTGTTAACACAAGGGCGTAATTAAAACTAAAGAAGGCATTGGGGAGTTCTCTCTAAAGGACCGGCTACACGGAGCCTCAACGCATTTTTCCGGTGGGATGCTATCCACGTTTTTAAATGCAAGTGGCTACACGAGTCCGCTCCGCACCGGCGCGGAAGAATCGTCGAGAGAGCATTGCGAGCATTATTAGCTAACTTAAAACTGTATTATTCGTAATTAATAGCCAAATTAATTTTAAGAAAATAGGTGAACACCTATGCAAGTAAAAATAAAAATACAAACTTATTTTGTAACAGAATTCAAGTGTATAAAGAATATAATGGGTTTTTTTTAGTTACAATAATCTTATGCTTGGTTTAATAAAGTACGTTGCGGTGCGGCTCGTGTAGCCCCTTGCTACAAAATGCGGTGAGGTACGGGTCGGCTTCGTGCAGTCATAGCTTAAAACGGTACGGTACGGTACGGTACGGTACCCGACTGGCGGTCTGGTGATAACTAGGATGAACAACATTAGTTACATTGCCAACTTCCTTCCGGGTGGGGGAATTTTACACTGTTCCGACTGGAAAACCAACAGAATTCCACAACCGTGAAGGTTTGTTTACCACGAGTGATGGGACAAAGACATTTTAATACGGCAAAAGATTTTTTTTTTTTAATATTCACAATACCTAACCTAAGTTAACTAATAGTTTTGTGAACAGTATACCTCGCCATCTCAAAGTTATTATCGTTACTACAGTCTGAAGCTCTCTTTAGATTTAAAGAATTGATATTTTTCCTTGTAATCAAGTTAAATAGAAAACAAATGAATAGCATACTAAACAATGTATTGCAATAATACAGAATAACTGTAATTTACATGGTTTAAGACGTCAGTCCCACAATTATGTAAACATTTAAAAAGGTTATTCGCTCTAGGAACTGAATCAATTGCTTAGAAATACAAATTAAAATCAATTGAGATAAACTATTAAACAAAACACATTTGAGCAACCACCATATTTAAACTAACCAGATTGAAAAAAAAAATGTATACACTTATCTCGACGTAAGTTCAAAGAAGAAGCCTATACCTGCCAGATTTCGTCAAAGGCCTGCGCAGATCAACGCGGGACACGTGAAACAACAATATTATTGCGGGATATAGGAGTGCACTGACCGGGGCGTGTATATGCCGGCGAGCGCGGGACCGCGTGGTTCGCTGAACGCACCGTTTCCCCGCGTCCCTCTAGTCGTTTTGGTCGTAAAAGGTGGTGGTTCTCTATCATCATGTCACTTGAAGGAGCCTTATGAAAACCAAGCCCTCTCCCTCTTTCCTCGACAACAGGCTCTTGATCCGCCCTTGCCTCCACCCCTAGCCGACCGGGAAAATAACCCCAATCTTCCCGTCAACAGCAGCCCAGTCTATCGCGTGTGTGTCGACTTGGGCTTGGACCAGAAGTAGGCAGGCAGCTCTTTTGGGCCCTAATCGATTTATAAACTTACCAATTGTCCCGTTATCACATAGTTTCTACACTACACTTTTTCATCTGTACATACTGGCATCCTTCCTCTAACTACCTCGAATCACTTCGCATTTGTATAACCACGATCAATCACACCAATTTTCTCCCCGACAGAAATTCTAGCGTTCATTTCTGCATTGGTGTGTGTAGGTTTTAAAATTGGATCACGCATTTGAAAACAAACAAACTGGATAGACAGACGAAATTCCAAATGATAAAGTTAAAACAGGACCTCAATTTGCTCGGTCAATAAGTGCCAATCTCTTAAGGTCTGAGTAATATCTGAGATTTTTTTTTCTAGAATGGTTTCCCATTCTCCTTGCAAACAAATGCGGGTACCATTATAATTGATCGCTCACACAGTAATAGTTTGTGTGTACTAAATTCCACAATAATTAGGTGTAGAAAAATATGCCGTGTTTACAGGGCCCATCTTACTCGCAACTAACGGGGAAATTAAACACAAGATTACGGTCGAACCAGAAATCGTATCGAAGTTTTTTAAATTATTATTTACATGAAAACATCAACATTGGGGGCATCGTAATCGTTTGCTCATTAATTTTTTTTGCTTAGATTTCGTTGTATTTTTTTAAAAGATATGTTGAGTTTCACTATTCTTCATTTCATTGGGTTTAAAAAAAAAAAAAGTAGAATACAGGAAACCTCACCACAATACACGACGTCTGCATTACCTACCGGAGTTGATTTTATCCAGGAGTGGAGGTGGGACGGGCTCTTAAAGATAATAAAAGGTGCGAAGACAGGACTATCGGGTCCGGCGCGAGGGTGAGCCAGTCTGAGAATAGACGAGATGATGCCAGAGCAGCTAACATGGCGGATGGCCAGAGTAATCTCGTCGAGGACAGCGTCACTCAAAAGGCGGGACAATATACAGAGGTGTTGAGGTAAGGGAGAATGTGGTCCCAATGAGGGCAGGGCATTTATTTAACACGCTTGTCAGAACAATACCTTCAAATAAGGAGAGCGTTCAAGTAAAGGGTGTAATGAGATGGATTGGATAGAACTAGCTCAAGATAGGGGATAGGGTATAATGAGGTGGACTGGATAGAACTATCTCAAGATAGGGAATGGGGTGTAATGAGGTGGACTGGATAGCTAACTTAAAATAGGGGATAGGGTGTAATGAGGTGGACTAGATAGAACTAGCTCAAGATAGGGATAGGGTGTCAAGGGGTGGACTGGATAGAACTAGCTCAAGATAGGGATAGGTGGCGTACTTCTTTAAGTGTGACATTGAACTTTCGAGTTCCTAATGCCATAGAGTAAGTAAGGCATAACTTGAATGCCCAATCGAAGATGCATCGTTTCAGTGAAGAGGATTTCATTTTTGTTTTTAATTTGAGGTATTTGAGGTATTTAAGGTATTTAATGTATGATTTCTGAACCTAATGATTGTACCAGTACACGACTTGGTTTACTTAAATCTAAAACAGACAAACCCCAGCCCACAGCCGTTATTTCATCACTATCAAAGGGGAAACCCATATTTCATCTATAATAAATTTTCTGGCCATGCCAGGAATCAAACCTGGGAACCTTAGCTCAGTAGGCAGACATGCTACCGACTGAACTAAGGTGTCAGACTCACAGCGAAGAGTAAGGTACAGAAGAGTAAAGGAAAGTTTTTTTTCCATCAGTATTTTGTTGGTTTGGTTTATTGTGGAAGAGCGGGGCGATTAATGTAGCGATAGCAACCCTCATCTTTCAGTCCTTGAGAATGGTGCATTTTGATTAGTTGATTTTAAGATAAAATACTTGGGTTATCTATGAGATGGGCTTTGATTGGCATAAATACTTCGACACTTATGTTTGTTTTCATTCACTAAATATATTGTTACTGCGACTGTTTTAACTTGGCGCTAACCAAAGTTACAAGACAAACACGCAAAAAACAGCTGTACATTATGTTTATATTTCTGGTAAGGTGAACATGCTTATTATAAAGGTTGCCTCGGATGAACAACGCAGGGTATGAATGG
Organism: Timema poppense; assembly: GCA_902141375.1. NCBI lineage: Eukaryota > Metazoa > Arthropoda > Insecta > Phasmatodea > Timematidae > Timema > Timema poppense. Next base: position 7,270 of record CABFOV010005473.1, read on the forward strand.
GTAAGGGTTAAGTTACCTAGTGACAAAGCTGATCAAATCTACGTTCTCTCACAGTTTACACGCATGCGTGTTAAGTCGCAACTCGAGTGGAAAGCCATCCCTAGTGCACTGGGCCTGAATTCAAACCTCGACCCCTCCATCAAAGGAGTCTTGTGAAATGCGGGTCTAACGCTTTAATGCACGCGACCACCGGTGCGAGTAAATGGGTGTTTAAGAGTCCAGTGCTGATGCCCCTAGATTGTCAGTTTGTAAGTCACGTGTTCATGTAGAAAGAATAACTTTATTAATAATATTGCCGTGCGTTCAAAGTGGGTTTTTACTTTTTAAGCAAAATTTTACTGTCAAGAATTTTGACTCTTTGACTAAATATATTTATAGAACAAAGTATAAGATTTCACTGCCAGCGACTGTTAAAGGTGTTTGGAGTTTTGAAATGTTTTTACGTATTATTTTATTTAGTGTGTACAAATAGCTTTCCAACAAATAAATACACCTTATCTAAAATACTTTTTTTTGGAGTATTTGCCTTGACATTTCAATTGTTAAACTAGCGCTTTTAATCTATTTATTAGCAAAGCTTAAATAATGAAATCACTTTAGTTTAGGAATAAATATTATATTAGTAAATAAATTAAAAATACAATACTGTATAAGGCTCCAAATAATATTTATTTTACAATAAAATTGTGTTAATCCAAACAAAATAATTCATAGTTCACTTTTAACACTCTTAAGGAGATCGATCCGGTTAGCTCTAAAGGGCCGTAAATAAGTTTCGCTCAGACTAGATATCGAAACATTTCAGTTCAAACTTAAAACTTAAGCAGTATCTCTTTACAACCAAAGCTCACAAAATTGTATTAATATATTTGTCAATATCTCAGAAACGGTTGGATTTATAAAAATATAGTTCATAAAAGTTTATTTTTAATAGTACTAAAATTTTGCAATGATAAGTTATTTAGTATATCAAATAGTTGCGGAGATACGAAAGTTTTTGCTTCTGTAAAGTACCCTAAAATTAATTTTCATTGTAAAATAAAAATAGCCAGTTTATTTATAATCTTAATCAACACCTAGATACGAATTTTAATCAAAATTGTAAGTCAATTTTAAGAAAATAGACTGTTTTTGCCCTTCAGTAATCTACCCTTAATTTTAGGGTTAGATAGCCAATTCCAAAAACCCCTCCAGGCAACCCTATGAAAACCCTAGATAAGTTTTAACCCGATCGGTAAAATAGTTTAGGCTCTAGTTGGAGGTACAGACCGTCAAAAACAACTTTTTTTTGATTCGGGGGGTCATGAAACTTAAGATTCATCAAAATCTGGAGTTCGATTTTTTTTTTACGATCACAATACTTTTTCTACCTGTAAGATAGCGAGAAAGAAAAAATATCAAGAAAATAGTTTTAGTTATTTTTAGCATAATTTCTTACTACCCGTTCAGCTTGTACACATATGTACTAATTACACTGATGAGTTAGGGATGAGGAAGATTTAATTTAGTGAAAAGTACTCACATTTTCGTGCTATAAACGTGGACAAATATGTAGGTAAACTACCCTCAGTACATCCAACCAGGATTCGAACTCCGATCACCTCGTCATCGGCAATCTACTCTATTGCAAGAGATGATTTATCGACAACTTTAAAATCAAATCAAAAATGATATATCTAAACGTCATTTTGTAAATAATATATTATACTTGTGTGCAAGGTTAGTTTTTAAAAGTGGGTTCAAATTAATCTTTAGTCAATTTAAATGTGATTAATGGTCCAAAGCGGTTATTAATGTTTAAATTTATCATCTCAGTAATTGATAAACTATAAAATATTAACAGGACTAAATATTTTCTTATGAATTGTGATTCTAAGAATTTTAATTAGATTGAACTATTGTGTTTGTTTTTTATTGATTACTATTTTACCTCTAAGTAACACTATTTTAAATACTCTTCAACAGTAGTCTACATTTTACTGATTTAGTTGAAAACATCAAACTAAGTGAGGCAATATGAGGAATGATGAGTTGGCGCTGAAACGACCCGAGAGCTCATCTTACATGGATTAACCAGGAAATTATATAAAATATTACTTCTTGAACTATAAATAGCATATAACCAAGGTTTTCTGCATTCTTTAAACAGAGAAAATGTTTATCGTTTTAAAATTATTATCTCTCATTTTCATTGTGTTTTATTCAAATAAATTTAAATGGTTTCACTGGTTTCAATTCCTCCGCTATCTAATGTATACGTCACCGGCAATGTGTGAAATCCAGGCTTTCTATATAATTCCAGAGTGGTTTTGGCAAAGTATGAAATAAACGAGTATGGGTTTGTATACCATACTTATTTTCAGGTTATATATCTTTTTTAAGCCCCGAAATATGTTATAAATTCTTTAATCCGGTTATATGTGAATCATACACCGTTTTCTTGCAGGTTCACCTAATTCCTAGGATTTAAGTTGGTTAGGTTATTTATAATAGGGTAGTTAGGTAAAGTAGGGTTAAGTTAGGTTGGGTTAGGTTTGGTAAGCTATTGTTCTCGGGAATATATAATGATTGTTTAGTCTATACATTTCCTAAGAAAAGTATAAAATAGGACCTACAACAGCAAAACTAATTTATTTCATACTTTGCTAAAACCACTTAGGAATTGTATAGAGAACCTAGGCATTTTATAAAAGGACAGGTTTACACACATTGCCATTAACATATACAATATACATATAGAGGAATGCAATAGAATGCGGCGCCTGGTTCAATCTGTTTTACCAAAGTGGGGTGAGACGGGTTCTCAAGTAAGACGCGATTTGCCTGAATGCTTTACAATAATGTATTTAACATTTAAAATATATTATTATTATTATTATTATTAGCACCGCGTCTTACTACCTGTTCGGGTTATACGCACTTACGCTAATGTGTAATGGTAGGGTGATTGTGAGATGAAATGGAGGACCTACAGTTTAACGTGGAATCCGAACCACGGTGGAGGCCTGGCATTCCCCACATTCACAAGATGTCTTGTCAGAGGTGAAGGAAGGGTTTGGTAATCAGATAAATCTGTGCCGGGACCGAGGATTGAACCCCAGCCGCCAGCACAGAGGTCCGACACCTTACCCCTAGACCGCCAGGTCACCATTAAAATATAAGAGAATGTTTATGTTTCTGAAATGTGTTAGGCCCATAGGAAGGTCAATTATTGGTATCGAAGTTCCAGATTACAACACTAACATTTCCTCAAGTTTCAAGTTTGCTTGAATCAAACAAATGACGCATGACGAACGAAAGGGGTGTTTTAATTGCAGGGAATATGCCTTTGTCTAACGAGCCCTGAGAGTTTAGGTCACAACCAAAAATTTGTCATAAAAGAGAATGTTCGAATTTTTATTTTTTTGAAATAAAATAACAGGAAACACGAAGCTTATTTTTACTAATAGCAACTAAGTTATCTGCTATATCAAATAATATTTTTAAGTTACATGGATTGGAAATACTATTTTATATACAAATATTATATTAAATTGTATGGATTAGTTTAGTTAAAAAAACAAAACTATCAACAAAACTAAATATGTCCTAGGAGCCATAAATTAAATGCAAAAATTTTGCTAAACATATTAGGTCACATCCACTAAAAGGCGTTAATAAGTGTAGATTTTATTGTATGTATTTATTGTGAAAATATCTTCACATTTTAATTACTACTGCTATAGAAAGGAACTTAAGACAATTTCAGAAGTTTCTAAAACAATCTTCAAATGTGCCATGTGACCAGAAACTGCCCTTTTTCAGTATATTACTGATAACATAGCAATATGTTATCAACATTGACTGCAACTTTATTTCCAACAGTTCCTTTCAATCAGAATCTTACTATAAAGCAGAAATGTTTGTTCGGGTTCATTACACAAACCAAGGGTTATCACTTATCAGCAACTAAGACTACACTATGTTTAGTACCCCAGAACAAGGGTCTAAAACTATAAGACGTCAGTCACGCATACGATTGTATTGTCAGTGACGGAAAGTCGGAGCTCGAATCTCGGCCGAGTAAAAGGTGGGTATACGTAGTTTAAAACAACGTCTCTCATTCCTCTTTTTGTTGTAGGGATAAAGGATAACATCAATTCCTAGCCCCATTCGACTCATATGCAGGAGTTTGATGAATTAAAAAGTTCATCTTATGAGGGTAGTATATAATTATTGTAAGTTGGCTTACTTACACTAGAAAAAAGTGCATTTAACTTAATAGGCCTATATAGTGTGCAAACAAATTATGAACTTATTTTTTTATATTTTAGTTTATTTAATTAGACAGTTAATAACCTTACTGTCAAACATTTTTTAATATTTATAGTAAACGCTGAATCATTTTTATCTCACTCTTTCACCCACTTTTGCACCACATGAAGATGACGGGAGCTTCGACCTCAGAGGGATTCGAACTAACAAAATATCACAAAAGATGGTTGGACAGGGTTTTTAAGGAATAGAGTTTCAGAAATATTGTCCACAACCCTAGATTACAAAAAATATATTCAAGAAAAAAAATAGGATAGTAGATTATTCAAAAGGCTTTACGATCAATAGGAAATGTATATTTTCGGACAATATATTGCTCACAATGTGAGTAAGCGTGTAATAATTATAATAATTAGTAGGGATGATAAGCTAAGTATGTGTGACAAGATTAATTGTATATTTTAAGACCAATTAAAATCAGAACATCATTTATGTACTCACTCGACTGACGGCTTGGGTCATGGGAGTAATGTTATTTCTCACACGAAAAACTTACCTGAAAAGATAATACATAGTTAGCATCAAACAATATATATTTTATTATGTCATATATAATAATTATATTCTACTAATTTTAACTTACTCGTTTAAAAGATGTTGCAAAAGGTTATCTAAACACAATATAGTACAAAAGAGGGACATCTTTTGAATTTTTATATTAGTTTTTTAATACAGTGATATTTGACCTTTTTTTGCTGGCGTACCTCCAAGATATAATTTCTTTTCAAATTAGTACCCTCAAATTTGTTGGTGCATAATGCTAGCTATACATATTCTATAATCTACATCTATAAAATAAATTGTCGCTCCCAGATCACATGTTCTTAAGTATGTGGGTAACCCTAAATATTACCTTGACTATTAAGTGTTTATCATGAAATAATATATACATATAATATGTATTTTAATTGTTTTGTATAATCGGAGATATGTCCATGTACCCCATTTTGAATATCACTGTTTGAATGTTAGTGAAGAAAACATGCCCACAACTAAAATATAAATATAAAATAAATTTCAAAGTTTCTATAAATGTTTTATTAATTTTAAACTAATATAAATAAATACAAAATAATATATTAATATTGTTTGTGTAAAGCATTCAGAAAAAGAATATTTCTAATTTTATTTCTAGTTTGTATACAAAATGTTTAAAAATCTTTGTATTTGCTGTCATTTCCATTATAATAAGGCGTATCTTGGGTTGCAAAATTGCGCCATTTCTAGACTTGCGCCGGAGCAGAATTCCACTCGTTAGTGAATCCAGGCCCAGTTTCGTTTGTTTTGCAGGGTGGCTGAAGGTAGTTTTCCCCCAAATAATACTTAGCACCACCGTGTCTTTCTACCCATTGGTTTGTACGCTTAAGTACCAGTTACTCTAATGGGCAGACCCGAATTGCGCCAGTTATTAAGGGATTAAAAACTGTTTACTAATCCCGGACCCGAATTGCGCCAAGTCAAGTTCAGGTAGTTGGTGAGGGAGGTGGGGGGGATGATACAAACAAAGAACATCGCAAACAATCTCTCCCCTTAGTAAAGGAATGTAAAAACGCCCTAAGTGCCCCCAACAAGACTTGTAACAGTAGTATTGTATCCGTCTGTCCAATACTTATTAATTGTCTCGACAACAGTGACTGTCCCGGTATTTTTTTTTTCGGGTTTTGTGTGAACTGTAATAATATTAGCGAGAATTATTGATATGGAAAGGATTTATAGTGAAAAGGGGAAAGTTCTGATTGTCTATAATAAATATATGTATCGACACGTGAACCAATTAAAGTTGACGAGGGAAGAGAGGTGAAGATGCACTAAAAAGGACTGCAAGGCTAAAATATTTACTCTTGATGGTGGAAATATTTTCTCGCGGACTGAAAACGAACACAGCCACGAACCACTACTAGATCAAGAGTTGAACAGAAGATCCATCAGCAACGCAGTTAAGAGGAAATCTGAAGAGATTGAAGTAAGGCCTTCAAAGTTACAGACACAGAAAAAAAACTATAAACACATTGACCCGCAAGGACATTAAATGTATCAGGAATAACATCAACTACACTAAACTAAAAACACTGCCAAAGTTGCCTAAATCTTCCGAAGAAATTCAATTTGCCATAGATTCAATTGAAATAAAAACTATTCAAGACGAAAACTTTTTGTTGAGAAACGAAAAAGAGAAGGGGATCGTGATATTTTCTTGTGACTCGAATCTTGAGTATTTGTGCCAGAATGAAATTGTGTTAATGGATGGAACCTTTGAATACGCACCGAAACATTTTTGTCTTCGTACAAAATTTAAAATCGGTCCAAACTGACACGTACATTCGAATCAACTGTGTAAGAGAAGGTAATGTGCAAAATACAGATAGTAAGTCTAAGTTGAAACATTCATTCATTGAAAAAAAACTTAAACAGTTTAGGAATGGAGAAATAGACAGATTAAGCTTAGTGAAGTGTGTGTCCTTCCAAAACTCCTTTGTATGACTTGTTTATATTATGTTTGTTATACTATTATTTAGCATACATATAGCTATTATTGACAATGTTTTAAAAACGGAAATTTCACTTTGATATAATATTGTTTGATTTTGAGCTAAATATAGTTAACTAAATTATATTTTTTGACTTGTGTCCTTCTTACCGCCAGACATAGCATTAATATTTGTTTATGTTCAGAGTTGGCGCAATTCGGGTCCTGTCTTGGGAAGGGGGGTATTGGCGCAATTCGGGTCCGGTCTGGGGGGGCACTTTTAAGCTCTTGGCGCAATTCGGGTCCGAGCTAAGAGAATTGGCGCAATTCGGGTGAGCCCACTCTAATAAGTTAGGAATTGGGAACTTAATTGAGGAAGTGCACCAGGATTTGCGTAGAGGGAGAGTTGATTTTTTAAATTTATTTTTTAGGAAAACCACCACAGTTCACCCAAGCGAGATTCGAACCTTGATCTCCCCGTCTTCGACAGTCTAGTCTAACACGGGAGTAGCACGTTAGACCACGTGGCCATCGAAGCAGGTAAACCATGACATAATAAACATGAATACAGACAAAGAAGTGTTTATAAGGCGCTGGAATAGTCTAACAGAAATCTCCCAAATACCAGAAACCAAGTGGGTGTTTAGTGTTACTGGTTGGAACTGCCTGGCGGTAGGAGAACAAACAGGGGAGGAGAAAATACAAATAACACAAAATTAAAACATTTGATTCACAAATATCTATTCTACGCTTCTATACCAGTTACTTTCCGCTTGCCGGGAACTATCTCTTAAACATGTAGATTTATGGACTTTTTCAAGTAGAAAATTTCAACTTCCAAGCTATGTTTACAAGTTGTATGTGTATAGGGCCATAAAAAACAATGTTTTGTTCATTCCAGTAAACAACAAACTCTTTAATGGCAAACTTATTTTTTATAACGTTTTAATATGGCGGACAAATTTTACTGTTATTAGACGAAGTAAAAAACAAATCTAAACAATATTTTGTTAAACAAGGAACACAATTGTATAGCCTATCTTAAATCTGTTTTACTTCTAAATTCTAACTCCCTCATCTCTATCCCACCAAGGTAATTAAAATGCATAGATTAAACAAGTAACTAGAGGCAGTGACAAACTATCCAACAAAAAATAGGTACACCCTAAATGTTTATAACGTAAAATAAAAAAATCGAATAATAAACACATGTAATTGATAATTTACTGAAGAAACCTAAAATCAACATTTAGCTTTCCTCTGAATTGTTCATTTAAATATGTATATTTCACAAAGCAAACAAATAATTTATTATTAATGACTATTCTTTGAGATAGAGATTTCTCAAAAATATACAATATATTTTAAGGTTGCGTACCCCACCATTTGACAGGCGCTCAAGCCCGCATGAGCTTGTAATTTAAAAAAAAAACAGACTTTAAAAATGAGAAAAATATAAATGGTGTCATTTTTAATCTATTTCGAATACTTTTATGATAACGGCAGTTAAAGATTTTAATTAAGTGCCGTTGAAAATATGATATTAGAGCGATGAGATTTACTAGTATAAATTACACTTTTTTATGCTCCTTATGGCACAGAGACAACGTTCATTTGTTTAAACGTCAAGTCTTGTTAACTGCAGGTGTCACTAGTGGAGGACAATAGCATTACCTATAAATAACAGTATAAAAATCCTCCCAACAATGGATTGGTATCTTGGTTTAGGATTCAACATGACAAGTTTAAAACATTCTTACTTTGATTAATACACGCAATGATGGCCGAGCGGTTTAAGGGATAAGACTTATAAAACTTGGTCACCGTTGACGTCAGGGTTCGAGTACCGGCCTGGTGCACCAGGGTTGATTTTCCACATATGTATCGTTGTGGTTTTGCCACCAAATTTTCACACCAGTGCAAATGCACTTCCACTAAAACAACTTTAGAATACCCAAGTGCACTAATTAAAGACTTTTTAAGCATATATATATTAATTATGCTAATGTAGTAAGGACAACAGAAGAATTTAGGGAAATGTACTCGCACTTGGGTGGAGGCCGAATAGTAAACCATTTAGGGAAAAGCCTCGAAAACCTCAACCAGGATTTGAGCCCCGACCTCTTCATCACAGACAAACCGGACTAAGATCTACGTTTAGACCATGTGCAGTACTTTTCACAAACTGTTCCTATGGTGGAGTTTCTTTTTTGTAGGAGTATTTGACATCACAAAACTTGCAAACTAAATTATTGAAAAAACCCAACAGTCAGTCTTCCTGTTATTATTTCTTCAACGTAAAACATAAAAACCCCAATTTTACCAATGATACATTTTTTAGCCATGCCGGAAATTGAAGCCGAGACCTCTAACTCGGCAGAGAGATTTGGTGCCATGATAAATGGATCGTGTTTTTAACTCTACCTTTGGTTCGTTCACTAAGCTCGGTAGCAATAGACTCGGTATAACACTCGGACACGGAGCATACTTTATGAATGAATGGAGAATTGAACTGGCAATAACATGTCACAGTGTTTTAACAAGCTCTGAACCAACATTGGCGGACATGTGGACTAAATGTCTGAGTAAAAATTCCGGTAGAGTTTACAGAGGATAGCTTTCAATGTCTAAATAATTTCCCCCACTCCCTTCACACGTATGCGGGTTAATCCCCTACACCAGTGCTGATGGCTCGGAAGGGGTAGTAAGACGCAGGGTAAAAACAAAAGAAACAAGTTCTGCGTAACCTGACAACACTCCCAAGCCACGCCACCGAGAAACCCCAATTTTCTGACCAAAACTAGAAAGTATGGGCCAAGATTTCTTCCAGCCCCCACTCCCCCACCCCTAACTTTCAGACACACGCGCGTCTATACATTCCGATCACGCAGAGCCACCCACTCCTTCCCCCATTATTTTTACTCGCGGTTGATCCTTCTCATCCACCCGAAACCATCTCCAATATGGCCATCATCTTCATTTTATTTGATTCCCCCTTCCCCCAGTATTCCAATTTTCCTCGCCGTCTCAGGTGTTGTGGGCCATAAAAAGAGCTAAGAACGAAGCGGAGAGGCTAATGTTAATGCATGAGCCTTGCCTGCCTGCCTTCTGGCGCATTATTATGCAAAGCGAATACAGCAGCCCCCCCTGCTACGCCCTTCAAGCCGAGATCCCCCACCTCAGCCCCTCCACTCCCCCCTCCAAACTCAACCCTACGTCAAGCGGAAAACCCATTATTGAGATTGAATCAGTGGCTCCCAAACTGTGTACCGTTAACTAAAGGGCGGTGGAAAATATAAGGGAGGGGTCCGCGAGCCAATTTTACGAAATGAAATTTTGTTTTCGGGGCTTGTGTATCTCATGTAAATTAAAGGGGTTGAGAGGGGGAGATAAAAAGCCCGAAAGCAAAACATTTTCCCCGCTGTTCCATTACCTGTTGAATACACTGAAAATAACGGGGTTGATTTATTATCAAAATTGCCTGAAATCATCCACAATTTCCTTGCCTACACTTAAATGGCTCAAAAATACTTGCATCCCTTTTCCAAGACTTTTTTTTTAATAGCTCAGAATCTAGAACACACATTTGGTTTAAATAAAATTTGACTACAATTCACGGCCCCCTACAACCTGTTTACGATATACTGGTTACACTAGCGAATTTGTCTAGTGATCCACAAGTCCTGGGTACGATAACCGGTACGGTAAGGACATATTTGGTGACAATGGAGTTTCCCCCTTTATTGTGATATCGTCCGCTATATGTTCAATAAATCTATCGGAGAAGTCCAAGTGGAGAGTTTCAGCTACAGTTTAATTTACACAATAAGAGCCTTTTAAAAAACACTTTTTTTTTGCGGCTGACAATGATAACATTTTACTATACTACTTATTATAAATACCTATAAAATAACATATCTATAGTCAGTGACAGTTGAAAATTACATGACTACGTATAAATACGTGAAAGTGGATATAGCTTTTTTTTTGCTGTCCGTTAAGGTTATTCCTATGAAAATTTGACTGTGTTAGGCTACAAGTGGTCCGAAGACTATTTTAACAAGAAATCACAAGCATGAAAAAAATACTGTGGCTTAGGATGCACGATGACTTGCAGTATTTAAACAAATATATATCTTTGAGCGTTTCACTACTCGTTCAAGCTATCAGCATTTACCTACACGAGTGAGGTAGGGTTGAGGAAGATATAAATAATTTGCGTGAAGAGAGATTAGTTTTGGGAAATCATTTAGGGAAAAAACTCAGTATACCTGAACAGTATTCAAGTCCCGACCACCCCGTCACTGGCGATCCGGTTTGATTATTCGCTCAACTTTAGGTGTAGTCCATTTGGGGCAACTGACCTTTCATGGCGTTTAAAAAGGTACTAAAAACTCATTTTAATCTACGCTTACAACTTTGTATCGCTAAATTAATGAAAAGTAATCTAAATTGTTTTAGTGGCTTTTCAGTTGTTTCGATAAAGTCAAAGTTTCCGTGAATCAGCCAGTCGCAGCCGAACCTTATTTCTGTTTTAACGTGGGTAAGTATAAAAATAAAATGTTTTGAGACACTTGGCCTATTCCAGTGTTTGAAAAAGGGATGCCCCTTTAAGCTATTTGGAGTGATATTCCTTCAGTAATTTTCTTTAAGTGGATGACTCTAGAAGCAATTTAGATTTTTTAATATAATGCCCTTAGAAGAAATTATTTGGAGTGATCCTTTTCTGAGAAATTTTTGAAAATTGGATGCCCTGGAAGTGATTTAGAGTTTTAGGCAAGGCCATCCTTCAGTTTTATTTTCGAGAACATCAGAGTCGAGTGAAATAAATCTAGAGGAGGCAAATTTATTCCAGGGGAGGGGCATATTCTATTCAGGGGTAGTAATAGCTACTCGGCCACCCCCTCCCGGTTCCACAGTCACTGGGGTATACTATTTAAAAAAGTTCTACGCTCTGGCTGTTTTGTTTTTTCTCACGAGCAACCCTTTCACTCTTCCAAGATGGTTGCAGAAACACAGAATATCTTTATTCAACATCATTAAAAGAGGAGAAACATGAACCAAGTCCTCAGGGAAAGAACTATAAACCTTGAAAATCTTCCTTTTTGAAACAAAAGTTTGCTGCTAACAAAACAATAGCTTCCTCGAGACAAACAAACAAAAACGACACGCAGCACGAGGTATACGTTCGCCAATAGTGCTTCGAGCGATCTTTCCCGGTTTTACGCAGAATCGAGTTAGTTTTCTCTAAGAGTAAACAATCCCGGGAAACATGGCATTTCGATGCTCAAAAATAGAAATATTTTGAACATGAGAGTTTCGTTGGATCCTCCAACATTTTGACAATACGTATTTACTGTGTATACATATGCATATAGACAGAACACTGTACAGGCCCTACAACAAAAAGTCGCACAACAGAAGTTTCCAAAGAAATATATATATACTAACTGACCCGGCAAACGTTGTTTTGCCATACAAATAATTTTTAAGTAATTTCTAGTGTAGACAAAAAATAGCTTACTTATTGTAAGTGTGTAAGAATGTGGTATATGCGTGAAATAGGCATGGAGCGCTGTGAACGATGAGGAAATATAAAAATAACAAAAGGCAAACATTATTTTTAAGTTATTATAATTTATTCCTTAAAATTATATATCATTAATTAATCAATTACGACAGTAACACTAACAAACAATATCAATCTCTTAATGCCATAGCGTGAACAATATTTTTTGTTAGTCCATCTTTAGCTAACACAAACAAACTGGATGGTTTACCCACTCTCATCCCCGTTCTCATCCCTACTCCGTGCTGTTTACTGGGTCAGAAGTGACACCTGTAGACAACTGGCGGGGATAACTAATTAAATGACGATTGATCAGTTATCGACCGGGGATGAAAAATGATTAAATTACTAAAATGGCTATTAAAAAATAGGGGTTGGTGATAAAAGGGTAAAAATTTAGGGTTGTATGTATTTTTTAATGCGACATAATAAAAAAAATAAAGATATTAAAAAAATGTCTAAAAATTATAGAAAAATGTTAAGGGTGGACAACCCTTATCACTAAGGGGTATGAAAAATAGATGTTGGCCGATTCTCAGACCTACTCAATATGCTCACAAAATTTCATGAGAATCGGTCAAGCCGTTTCGGAGGAGTACGGGAACGAACATTGTGACACGAGAATTTTATATATAAGATATATATATATTTAGCATCGCGTCTTACACGTTCGGGTTGTATTTGTGTGTGTGTATATATATATTAAATATATATATAATATATTAATCACGATAGGGTATTAAGCATGATTAACGATAAATATAGAGAAAGTGTAGCCGAATTTGTATAGAGTTTGGAAAGCCATTTTGAAAAAATATTTTAAAAATAGTCAAAACACCTGGCTGGGATTCGAACCCCAATTTCAGTTGTCGAAGCGGGTGCTATATATATATGTATTTTATAATAGATTCTTTCTACCAGAAACCTAATGGCTTATTCAAAAACTAAGATTTTTTTCCATTCTCTTTCAACAGACATAATTTTCTGTTTGTTACGAGAAATGTAGAGCATGTGCTTCATCCAAAGAGAAAAGATGAAAAAAAGAGCCCATCAAACGATTTAACGACTTAATAACTTAATTACTACTTGTCTACTTAAAACACACTTTGCATCTGTAAAGCGAGACCTACAGGTTGTAATTTGACGGTCGATTACACCGCCAAGTGTAACTGGATGACGCCTTTTTTTTATCTAGCGCCTCAATTGTTACTTTCTCAGGGGTGCGTCACACATTACGGGCATTCCAACAGGTTGCGTGAAGAATTGCGATTAGAATTGACTGGGGAGAGGGATAGTAAAGTTCCACTACCTTCTAGAGCAGTGGTTCCCAAACTGTGGTCCACATCGTTATACCAGGTTGTCCGAAGATGGGACAATTGGGCAGAAATAATTATTATCCGAAAAAACAAACTTATGTGCATCACAAACAGTTAAATAAAAAATAAATAAAATGAAAAATGGCGGATCAAGTTTAAAGTCAGTGTGGACCTTTCTTTGGAGGTATCTTATGGCTAAACGGTAAGACCTATCAAAAACGGCTCTGGAATACATTAGTTTACATCCACTTGCAAATAAAACTCACTGGGGGTTTAGGGGCGGAGCCACCAACGAACAAAGAGTAATTTTATACAACCATCGGCAAAAGGACAAGTACTTAGTATATTAAGGTGGATGGTCCACATATGCACTTATTATTGTGTGTTCCTCCATACAAAAGTCCATTCTTTTTGTCAGTGAGCTTAGACCACCAATACACCTTGTGCTCTGCCTCTTCCTTTAGTTCCCAGAATTTTCATATTTACTTTTAAGTCATCCAATATTTGAATTCTTCTTCCTAAGCTAGCCTTTCCCTCCATCTTTTCTTCTATGACGTCATGCAGAAGAAAGTTTCTCCTAAGGATTTGTCCGATTCAGTTTGCTTTACACCGAAGAACCATATCCAAAATGGTTCTTTTATCAGGATTTCTTCATTTGTCACTCTGCCTGCTCACCTGATCTTCTAAAATATTCTCCAGCACCACATTTCAAAGCTTTCCAAGTATTTCTTTTCTATCTTCCTAAGAGTCAAAGTTTCTGCTCCATACAACACGATGCTCCAAATGTAGCATTTTACACAGTTTCTCCCTCAGTTCCAAACTCAATTTGCTGGTCAGGAGTAACCTCTTCTTGTTGAAAGCTTCCTTGGCCATGACGATCCTCAACCTAATTTCCTTGGTGCAGTAGATATCAGCAGACCTTCCAGGTACATTAACTGCTCTGTTTGCCAAATGCTGGTTTCCAATTTTGATTTTCATCTAACACTTATAAAGCGGCCTACCATTGGGAACATTTATAGAAACTACACTCAGGAAGTTATAGCTCATTAAACCATGAGGAGCAGTCACATGGGACAGAAGCGTTATAAATATCGTTTGTGATATCCTGAGAGGTTGAGCGGGTACTTTGTGTGAAATAGGGTCGTATTTATAGTCCATTCTCGGGAATATATCAGAATACTAATAAATAAGATTGTTCAGGTCAAATTGGGGATTGGCCGATGTCTGAATATAGACTATATTGCATACGACCCACATGACTTGATATAATTTAATAGGACTAACTTTGTCATTTTGTAGAGGATGCGTGTGCCAGAATTTAAAATAACAAAATTACAATATATTTCGATTATAACATTTAAAAGAAAAAAAACAGTGATTAGATTTAATGTAAAACACCGTGATTAAGAAAAAAGTAGTTGTCGGTGACCTGGCGGTCTAGGGGTAAAGTGTCAAGACTTCTGTGCTGGCAGCAGGGGTTCAATCCTCGGTCGCGGCAAAGATTTATCTGATTACCAAACCCTTCCTTCACCTCTGACAAGACATCTTGTGAATGTGGGGAATGCCAGGCCTCCACTATGGTTCGGATTCCACGTTAAACTGTAAGTCCTTCATTTCATCTCACAATCACCCTACCATTACACATTAGCGTAAGTGCGTATAACCCGAACGGGTAGTAAGAAGCGGTGCTAATAATAATAATAATAATAATAATAATAAAGAAAATAGTAGAAAATAAAATTAAGATAGTTGGTTTTAGTTATGAAACATTTTACTGTGAAAATCTAGAGGCTTACTCTACCAGAAACAAACCAAGCTTTTACGAGTTTTTTTAGAATTGATAAAACTTAGCAAATTTTCAGAGAACAATTTAATTATTTTATCACACATCATTACTACAAAAAATAGGCCTAAATGAATGATGAAATTCCTTGAAAAGCCAAATAATCGAAATCACAGCCATTGAGCGATTTTTTTTTAAACCAGGTTTAGTACCCGTTTGAGTTAGACGAGTGCTAGTGGAATAGGGATGAAGAAAGCAGAATTTGAGAAAATTTACCCGCGTTACCATGTAAGAATAGTGAAAAACATTTAAGAAAAAACACTCAGTATATCTGACCGGGATTTGAACCTATCGCCCAATCGCCAGGAATCCAGTCTTAACACAGTGACGCGTTAGACCATGCGATAAGCAACTATTGACTCAAATGTACTTTGCTAATCCTGGTCTCTTAGATTCGTGTGGAGTGTGGCTGGAATCAGTACCAACCCTGGAGAGTATGAGGTATCACGTGGTCAAACATTCATGTTATGAAGTGTTATGCACGCAAAGTCTCACACGTGAATGTGTGATTCACGAATGTTGAATCCGCTTAGTTATTCAAGCCGTAGATAAGCCCGCCACAAAAATAATAACTCAAGGTTGACATAAAGTCAATAGTTCTGTAGTCACGAAATGAAACTTGAGTTCACGTCCCCCAACCAGAAAGTGATAAAACACCAGTTAAAAAAACAGCAAACAAACTTTTACACGATTGGTAGACTACACTTCTTAAAAAAAATTTACTTTTCCAGACAAAAAATCAGTTTCCCTGCATTTTATAGGACATACTAGAAATAATCTAGGTCTGTGTTATTTTTTTTTAAATTCTAGACAAAAGAATTAATTATAGGAGATAAATATAGCAGTGTGCCTCATAAAATAAACTGAATGATATATAAAAGTGATATTTTATAGTTTTGTATTTATTAAATTATTGATCAAATATCTGAACTTCAGTGACTAAAATGCCTTTGGGTTTTACCTATCAACATCAAATTTACCTACTTTTCCGGGCTTTCTAGATACGTATGAACCCTGGATTAGTTTATTTATGGGTTTAAAAAATGTTGGCCCAAAGTTTGTTTCAGATGTTCTTAATACACAAGAGGAGTTGTTGGCATCTGGAACAGCGCTTTTAGTGAACTCACAACAGCTCGCGAGTCATAACCACTTGTTTTAGCACCGCGTTAAGGCCCTTGGCCCTGTCGAGCGTAAGGGCTAGTTTCATAGTCAAATTTAGTACGCCTCGAGTGCGGCGCTACACTAAGTACATGAAGATACCTACCTAAACCAGAATGGAATGAGCCTTTCTCGCATAGGAAACTGGCCCATTCCATTCTGATGTAGGTAGGTGTCGTCATGTACTTAGTGTAGCACCGCACTCAAGGCGTACTAAATTTGACTATGAAACTGGCCCTAAGTCTAAAACCTATTTTGTGGGATGGTGTGTGGGAGGGTGAAAGGCGTGGCGTGGCGTGGCGTGGCTTCACAACTGACTAAAGTATCCTTCCACGCCAACAAGAACAGATGGATCACGGAAACCGTTGATGGCGGACAGGTCTTGCGGAAAAAAAATCATACGTTTGGAAATATCAGTTTTCTCGAAAACTAGTGAAATTTTTTAAATTTTTTCAACACTTCATCTAAGATAATGTATCAATGTTTATTAAGTGTTACATTTTATTACTTTATGTTATGCAGCCGGCAGTTTTCTATTGAAAAATGTCAAAATTATTGATATTTGATCACTGTTAAAATTATAGAGGAGGTGTGTATATACATGATTCTATTCTTGAACAAACAATTTCCGAAAAAAAATAATTGCAAAACAATAACAATTCTTGAAGATAACCGTTTGTCCCCATGGCACTGCATTCCCACGCCATATGAAAAGGGTCAATCGCCTTAAGTAACTCAGTATATTTAATCAGGCGATAGATATCGTGTCAATGAGAAAATAAAATACTTTAGGTAATCAAGTTTATCGAGAAAAAAAAGGAGAAAATCTGTTACTATAATTAACAATTTCATAACTTTACTATTTAATTTATTGTGTGGAGTGTTCTTGAAATTGCTATTTTAGGTCGGTAGATAAACATACGATACATATGGAAATAGTTACATATTTATTTGCTTTCATATTGATGCGCACCTAATGTGCCATTGAGGAATTCGTCAAACGGGAAAGTTGAATGGATTTCTTGTACAAATGATTGATAAGTTCGACCTGATAGGTAGAACCGAATGATTATATCAGCACATGAGAATTTTTATTAGCGAGAGCAAAAGGATCTACCAGTTTTAAAGGGAAAGGTAATTTCCCGTACCTACCAGGAGTCTTTTAGATGTCGGAACCGACGGTAATTACTCTCAGAAGGAAGTTTTTGCTACGCATTTTTAATCGATTCAAGAAAAATCCGCTGACCCCGGCTTGGTTTGAACCCACGAACATCGGGTACTGAGGTAAGCACATCACCAAAAGACCCACCAAGGTCGACAATATCTATATAAGGGAGTGGGGTGTTATATATTGTATGTACACTTCGTATACCCTGTAAGGTAACAACTAGCAAGGTGTACACTACATTATTACACTATGGTATAGCTTATATTATACTTAGCACCACATCTTACTACCCATTCTGGTTATAAGCTTGAATACTAATTACGCTAATAGGCTAGGAATTTAAATAATTGTATTTAGAGGAAGTGAACCCGCATTTTCGTGGACGTAGAATGGAAAACAATTTAGAAAAATCCACCCCCAGTTCGCCCGAGCGAGATTCGAGCCTCGATCTCCCCGTCCTCAGCAGTCTAGCTTATCACCAAACTAGCGAGTTAGCTAACTACGCCACCGAGGCGGGTTATAGCTTATAAAAGTGATACTGTGTATCATAGTCAGTGCTATGACCCTAAGTCAATGATCAGTGCGTTAACAAGCGTAGGGGAGGCGAGAAAAGGACAGTCTTTTTTGCAGTTTTTATGTCAAAAAATGTTCTGCTCAAAATAAATCAAATATTGCTCCAATAGAAAGTGTTTTGGTAATTTTCTTCACATGGTTATAACAGTAGTTGAATATCTGTCAAGGGTGTCCTGAGATTTGATGAAAACTTTCTTCATTTAAAATGTATGTCGTCTAATGCCGCTATGCTCATGATATTCAACAAATTGTTATCTCACCATTTGAGTAAATTGAAAACTTATGTTCCTACTGCAGCAATATTTTTTTATTTTTTTTAGCCAAAAAAGTTTTGACGTAAAAGTGCAAAAAACACTTCACTTAACTAGCTTTCACTACTCTCCCACCGTAAGTGCTGTAACTACTACCAACATTCTTAAAACAGATTGCTATGTATAGCAAATATAACTAAACGCATCTAATGAAGCATCATTTTATTTATTTATTTATAAAAAATAATATTATAAAAAGGAAAAAAAAATACATACCACCATATTGGCGCGATTCGGAAAAATACAAAAGACGTTCAGAGCTTAACAGGCCAGTATACTGAGACCTATAAGGATTCTATTGATGGAACTTAAATCACATTATCGATAAATCATTCATCAACTTGTCTAGTGTCAAGTCTTCATGAGGAAAACCGGAGGCAAAGATCTCTGAAGAGGTTGATTGATGATAAGAAGAAAAAGTGTGGTGGATTTAGAAACATCCGACCATCTATCTTACCGACGGAGGTTCTTTCAAACTACTAGAAGCTGTTATATATATTAAATTGGAGATTTTCTATAGTATAAAAAGAATTTGGTTTTATTTTCTTTGATGTTGTATGTTGAGGTGGAATAAAAGGGAACGCAAGAAGTGGTCCGTATTTACAGGAAAAACATGTTTAGCAAAATTAAGTAAAATATTGCTTTGTTAAATATATTGAGATAAAATTATTTTTATGATAAGAAAACTAAAATAAAGGCATCCACTGAAGTAATATTTTATTTATTTTGGCAAAAAAAAAAAGCCATACAAAATTGCAAAAATACGGCCTTATGTCGCGTTTCCTTCCATCACATGTACCAAAACCAGTGGTCAAACAGTCAAAGGCATTACAACTCTCATTGTAATTTGTCATAGTTTATACGAGAAGGTCAGGGTTTGATTCTCGGAAGTCGATTGAGTGGAGTCGTATGCATAACTTATCTTTTCTCTCTCCATGCTAATGGTGGTGTATTCCTCTCAGCTATACTCTACTCATCCATAGTCCTTTGGCTAGGTCATTAATATACCTCGTGCTAAATGTAACTTCTATACAGATGCTTTGTTACACCATGTTTTACTACCCGTTTGTATTTTACAAATATTGACTAATTACACTAATGTGATAAGGATGTGTAAGGTTGAATTTAGAGGTAGTGTATTCGCATTTAAGGAGAGAGAGAGAGAGCGCGTGAAAAACCACCAATAATACATCGGACCAGGAATCGAACCCCGATATCCAAGTCATCGGCAATCTAGCATATTGCAAGTGTGACTCCTTAGATAAGTGTTTTTCAAATTGTGCTCCACGGAGCCCTTCGGGTACGCCATGGTTACATCAGGCCCCGTGAGGACATTTTATAATATTCTTTTGTTTCTCACAATATAAAATAGCATCAGTAATAATTATGATAGCTATTTTTTTTTTCAAATCTGAATAAAGGACATTTGTCAAAGGTACAACCAGAACATGTCATGTTTTACGTTAATTTTATGCTGGTAAAATTTGACTGTCGTTGAATGTTCATCATATTAGCGTAAACAATTTTTATGAGGGCTCCCCTCCGGCAGGTATTATTTCCGGTGCAAGGGCTCCTTCGGTCTAAAAAGTTTGTGAAACCCTTATTTAGAGCATGCGGCCACCAAAGCGGGTACCAGAATATTAACTTAACACTTGGCAATAGATAAACCCAGCCTCGCAGATACATATCTTGGGACCTAGCCTCTATAACAGTAAGATGACGTGTCTTATCGAATTAACTGAGGTGTATATTTTAAATCCTTTCATGAAGCAGCGACTGCAGTTGGGCACTGCAGATACGTGTGGGTAAGTCGGATGTTGCGGCCGCCACATGGTCTCTAAGACCGGTTCCACGCCTCCTGACGAAACGTGCACGTGTGGGAGGACGGTCCCGTCATGGCCTCACGCAAACTACAAGGTCACCGTACTGGAGACTGACTACCTTCCCAAGAAGATCTGACAGTCAAGGTATACCTGGGAGCTTACGTCATCCCACCAAGAAACCGCTACACACACTATAGACTTGTTCTCATTATGTGAACTTTTTCTAAGTCATACCGAGCTCAGTTTTGTGTGACA
>CABFOV010005473.1:28113-39242 GCA_902141375.1 Timema poppense
TTGGTTGTATTTAAAAAAAAGCCCGTTTCACAACGCAACACATTTGAACTAAAGTTTGTTCAGCGTAGAAATTGTTTTCTGAAAGGCCTTTTTCCCTACCACAAGTATTATTATATAGTAGGGTATTGGTAGGGAAAAAGACCTTTTAGAGTAATTCCTACCGTGAATGGAGTATACTTACCACGCGGGTCGTATTGAACACACCGGCAAGCCGTAGTTTGCCCATCCCTTCTTTAGACCATCAATACGCCTCTAATTCATTGACGTGTCCAATTAGCTAGGTAATATTGTGTTGCTATTATTAAGGGAAATGTAAATATAGCTTCAACTTGACTTACACGTGTGAGCCAGCAGATTCGGTCTCATTGATGGATAAGCAGACCAGAAGGAAAGCTCGTTTAGCCTGTTTTAGAAGTGACTGATACAATCCCAAGCGGGGCACTAAACTATTTTTTTTCCTTTGTGGTTTCCCGCTCTTCCTTTCCGCCATTACAGGTACATTTAATCCTCATCCTTGCGCCACTAGGTCGATTGAAGTTGATTCAATAATTTGGTACATCACGCCAGTCCCATGGTGTTGTGTTCAGCACTTACGTACGACTGAAAGTACCACGTAATCACACCAACACATTTTGTCACAGCCCATTAGCTACGAACAATCTTGGTGGGATGAGACATGAGCTCCTAGTACTGTTATTACCGTTAGTTGTTTCGGAGCGCTTACATATGTCCTCTTTCAGCTTTTCTTCTTCGTACACGTGGAGTATATCCTACAGTCAATATTTTAAAATGGTTTTATTAAACTCGTCGTCAGAGGTCAGCTAGCACGCTTGTCTCGTTTCTGAAGGTCGAGATTCAATCATTAATGTAATGTAATGTAGGGTTGGGCCTACTCTACATTAGTTTCGAGATGTCACAAGTAGGGATGTGCTATTGAAAGGAAAGTATCGATACTGTACTCATTAAAAGTATAAGAAAAATATCGATACTGTACTCATTAAAAGTATAAGAAAAATATCGACACTATACTATTTTCGAAAGAATAGTATCGATAACAGTACGTATCGGTATCGAAATTTTAATCTGGAATTTAAAAAAATAATCTAATAACAGTAATTTGATTTAAAGAAGGGGTAGTAGATTGTTCACCACTCGCCCGGTCAGGCTGCATTGATAAACAAGAAAGAACAGCTATACATCATGACAAGCTAAAAGAGATTAAATGCTAGAATTGCTTCTTGCTTGTCATGGAAAAAATGAGCAAATTGTGTAATTTGTTCTTCATCCACAGTCCATTCTAGTAAACATGTAATCCTAACATAGGTGATGATAGCAAAAAGTTGTTTGTTTCGATACCGATCCGATACCATAGTGAGTAGGCCACTAATATCAGTAAAAGTATCGAAAGGAAAATATATTAGTAAAGAATCGATATTTTTTCCACATTCCTAGCCCTAAGCACGAAGATTCAGCCTCAACGCTACCTTAGTTTAGAGATGTCCTAAGCACGAAGATTCAGCCTCCACGCTACCTTAGTTTAGAGATGTCCTAAGCACGAAGATTCAGCCCCCGCTACCTTAGTTTAGAGATGCCCTAAGCACGAAGATATCAGCCCCCGCTACCTTAGTTTAGAGATGTCCTAAGCACGAAGATTCAGCCCCCACTCCTCAGTCTAACTTAGTTTGGAGATGCTCTATAATCCATATACTAAGATTTTCCTAGCTGGATCCTATAAAACCAACACCACAAATAGGAAATACACAATCAATACTATCATTTTCTTTGATCACTAATGTTGAAAAGTGTGTTAGGTTACATACCAAGATTAAATGGGGATATTAAAATTATATCTTACCACAGTCTATAGCTGGGCCAATATCTTTATGTTCTAATCTTAAATTATGTAGATTATGTATTCTATAAAAATATTAACAAACCGAGGAGTTATTATTTCTCTTTAATTGTTATAATTTAATCTTATACTCTTACAAGTGTTTCATTTTATTTTAAACTCATACAACATTAATATAACGTACAACACATAAAAATAAATTAGACATAATTGAAAAAACGACACCTTTACATTGGAGTTAAACTCTGATGTTATTTCAACAAATTTAACAGAAAGATATATCCAGGTACGGCTGTATCAGTAACTTAAGTTAAGTTAATTTACACATCCAAAATTATTATTATTGGCTGTATTAAAAGAAAACTACCTCAATTTGTTTTTAAATAGTTTTAACTTCTTAAGATCGTGCATCACATGTCAATCAACTCTGTGATACAGTCGGCTATAAATCGTAAATTTACACCAACATTATTGCACGTGGATCATTTCTGATTAAACATTAATGGGGATAAAAGTTCCTTATACAGAAATTGTTGAAATATTAAATGGTATTTGGATAAAAACTGCATTGAAAACAACTGTTTCTAAACATTTTAGAATGGCTTCACAGATAAGCAGAGTGCATAAATCTTCATTCTGTCCTAATAGGGACATACTGTAGTTATTATTAACAAGAAACTTTTGTCACTTGGTCCCCCATCGTCATCACGGAAAACTTCCGAGTAATCATTCAAATACGAATCCACTGCACACATTCCTGGCATAACTTGGCATTTTCTTCTCTCTTTTACTCGATACTCTCACACACACAAAGGTAGGTGCGAGCCGGTAGCCGAGTTTGTTGGGTCTGCTATAATGAAAGTTCTTAAAGATACAAAATATTACTTTCGCTGTGGACATTATTTCAAGAAGTTGGTACCAAATTTCCCCATCGCCCCACCCCCTTTTTTTTTATAGAGCTTTCAGAGCTACCAAATGCACAACACCCTCCAACCCCCTAATAAACTCGTAGGTTTAACTCGCCCCATATGTCTTTTTTTTACGCCATTAGATTCAATCTCGCAGTGGCGTATTCTGAGAAAAATTAATAGGTATAATGTACTCTAAAAGTTGCAACGGAGATTTGGGGGCCGAAGACCTTCAACCACCGTTGTCCAAGAACGTCAAGGGATTATTTTAAAGGATGTATTTGAAGATGTGTCCATATAGAGCAGTGGTTCTCGAACTTGTTATTTCCCTTTAACTGTATGCTATCTTAGTAAATTTTGAGCCCACACTCTCATATCCTCTCTTTTATGTATCCATAACGATGATTACCATCCACTCAAAATGTAATAAAAGTAACTCCATGGTGTCAGCCCGCATTCAGGCTATACCTACAAAAGTGGCTACCAAACTGTTTGGCGAATTAGTGCCAACTTTTGCGGAGAGGGTATCTATCATGTGGTCAACACAACGATGACTCCAGCCATTAAGCTCGGTTTTCTATACCGGAGCCACTACTGCTTTATTCGAGTAGCTCCTTATTTACCCAACCTAGGCTGAATCTAACCCGTTCCAGACCCACTGCTTCCCAGATAATCTGGACGCGCCGGGAATCACACCCGGGACCTCCGAGTTCATAGCCAGAACCTATGACCACATAGGCGGTCCTCAAATTGTAATGATATCTACATGGTTAGAAATGTAAGTAAATATTAATGTCGGGGCTAAGAGTGGATATGGGCACATTTCTGAATGCATAAGAGAGATCCTATTCAATTAACCTAGTGTAATTAAAAGCACACAGTTAGGAATACTCAAAGCAAACACTCATAAGAGTAAAATTTAGTACATGGATCAAGCGTCCATAAAATATTGATGAGAGGGAATCGGGTGGATTGTCCAACTCACGTTGCAAAAAAACTATTTCTTAAAGCCTAACTTATCTCACACGATGCTGCTTGAAAACAAACGAGTCTCCCAACTTGAGAATTTATGCTCCAGAAGCTATTTAGATGCGTAAACTCTGACTAACATACTGGAGGATTATCTCTGACTATTAATACTCTATTGCTATGTCATGTGTTTATTGCTAAGATATTTACACATCTTTTGCTGTAAGCAGTGGTGCACCCAAGGGGGCGAGGGGCAAACAGGGTCTTTTATCCCCTCTCCCCTCTTTCCCCAACACCACAAATAATGTTAATAGAAATTTAAATAATATTAAGTATAACTAACATATTTAGCATTGAAGATGTGTCTAATGTGTATGCTACATTTTAAGACCAGGCTTCAGACTTAAGCCTAATATTCAAAAGGTTTACCATTACACACAAAATTAACTGAAAAAATATAAATAATATCTTCGATACTATTTGCATTATTTAAATCTCTTAATTACTATAAAACTAATCCAAATGATTTATAAAAGCATTTAATATTTATGAATATTCTTGGCCTTCAGGACTTAGGAGGCTGTGGAACTTTTGGAAGAAGAATTACTTAAAACCCAGTATTCTTGGAATATGAACCAATATTAGTTTTAAAATTAATAATTCATTACATGTATATTTCTTAACAATTTAAACATTAGTGTTTACACAGTTCACACAGACAGCATTGAATTAAACAAAAAAAAAACTAGTCCATATCATAATGGGTATGCAGCGCAGGACGACTACCATACCCCGAGAATACGCCACTGCAATCTCGATGGATTGGGTGGGAAAAGTCCCGTCCTTTCCCCGTTTGGTTTACTGGGCGTTTTCCAAGCGACACATTCTTTAAACTATTTCTTCCTCCACCTTCCCACTTAGTGTGGCCAGTCAGCGTTAGGTGATAGTGTTCCGACGATAGTTAAGCCACTATCTATGCTGGTATGTCTGATCACCTGTTGAAAAAGGATCCTCGTGTGATAAACGCTCTTCCCAGTCCACACCAGATATCGTCACTGGAACCCCGCAGACCGCATTCCTGTCCTTCGAGCTTCTATAGTCAGACCAGTGGTTGACGACCAGTTTCTGACAGCTCGAATAACTACTAGTTTGATTTAAATAGGAGGGAACTTTTTGAGGGTTAAAAATGCTACTAAAATAATCTTTATAAATGTATATGTAAAGTATGGTTCTTTAACAGTTAATGTTGATAGACAATATCAATATCTATAATAATATTAATAATTTGGGGGGTGCGAAGCTTCAAAATGTTGAGATCTATGGGGAAATCTCCTTCACTTGGACTTGAAAAATGACAGTAGCGTTCACATCTTCAAAACTTTTTTTGAGGAAGAACACTTCTATAGTATATTATGAACAGATTTGAAATATCCACCAAATATGATATATTTCAGCGTATAACATGTATTCAGATGTCAGAATTTAAAAAAATGTAGTGTGCATTGTTTTCCCCCCCTCAAACTTTCTCCTTTCTTATATACAATTAACGCAAAGTTTAAAAATTAAAGGTAGTGATATTGAGCTACAACAAAAACCTTACCTTTAACTTAACTTCGGTTCGCACGTTTCTAAGCTTTGCTTCACATTTTAAGTGACAGCAACAACAGTAATAAAAATAAAGATATATTAACATGTTTTCAATGTTGATTGCACAAAATTTGTTTATCTTCTAGACCTAGGGGCTACTTCCTTCCAAAAACTTACGTAAGATCTACTGCCAAAGATAATGATTACCATCACTTCAAAATGATGCTGCCAGTGAAAATTTCAAACAAACAAAGAGCGATGCGCTGGTTGATACAAGGTTTCTCAACCGGGCCGCTGTGCACGTCCCGTGACTTTGGACAAAACCGTTTTATGCAATAAAATGCGACCCATGTTTTCAAACGCGAACCAGCTGAGTTAAAACTTCACCTATACGTATAAAGAAAGCCGCGAAAGAACTATTTAAAACAAAAAAATAAGTATTGTGAACGTTATATAACTAAACAAAGATAATTTAATTGTAGTGTTCACACTTTTTATCATAACAGGACCACCCTTAGAAGTGTGCTAAGGGTGCTGCCAAACAGGAGGCCTACGCCCCCTTAGGCGACAGACAAAAGAAAAACATTTTTGGGTGGGACATTTTTTCTTGCGCTCTCTTATAGTAGGCTCCCTGCATAGGCGAGCTAACAAATATTGTCAAGAGTGTAAAGATTAATAGAAACATAAATCATGTGGTTAGATTTATAACGAGCGGAGCGAGTTTTCCGTTTTTACTCTTCCGATTTGCATTTGTCTGCCTCTCTGTGGGGGATGACTCACCATAGCTTTTGAACGCATTAACTTATTAAATTTGAACGCGGTACAGTTGTTCTTTGTACCTCTATACAGATAAAGTTCGTTGAGGAAGAAAAAATAACTAAGGGTTTGGGAGAAATCAATCCTTATATGTATTAAAATAAACTGCTTCTAGCATTAGTTTTAGGGAATTTCGTTGATACATTATATATCTGAAAATTATATACAAGCAAATTACTGCTATAAGATAAACAAAAATTTAAATGTTTACATTTTCGGGGTGAGGGTGAGGCAGATAACTGAAGGCAAATGAAGTTCATCCAGAGCTCTCAGTCTGCCAAGGGCGGTCCTGTATCATAAAATGATATAGACCTACATTATAAAAATGTTCGCCGTCAAACCTGCTACTTGTAGGCCAACCCCTGGAGACAACATTTGACCTTGACTGGCGAGGTTCACCTTCTGAGGATTCGGTGGTTCCCACGTTCAGGGGCGTAGTCTTTTCGGACCTTGCTGAAGATGGCGATCTGTGATTACGAGAGGGCTCAGGGATTAAAGAAGAGAGGGTGTGGGTGAAGTGGTGGCTGAGCGAGATGTAGGGATGTGAAAACAGTATCGATATTTTACTAATCTCGATACTAGTATTTTTTTCGCACGATAGGTTTAAGGATATTAGTAGTCGAACTCCGGTATAAAATAACTTTTTTGCTATCTTAACTCATGCTTTGATTAAATGTATACTATGGTTAGAAAAAGGGTACTACATAGATTGAAAAAATATATTACTAATCATATTCAGCTTTTAAATAACTTTCCATCAAATAAATTTTCATTGACATTTTGAAAGCTGGTATGGTAAAACCTTTTATAATATCCTTAATACAATACTATCTATCACACCTTCCAAGTTTCAACACACAACATAGACGCGAGAAACTTAAATATACTAAAATATAGTTAAGTTATTATATTTTTCAGTATTTAGATAAATATGAAAATACAATATTATTAATACAATGCAAAAGTTTCAAATATTACTTGAATTTTTTAGTTTATTTTTTCAGATTAAAATTTCGATACCGATACTTACTGTTATCTATTCTTTTCTTCCGATACTAGTACGGTATCGATATTTTTCTTCCGATACTTTAAATAATTACAGTATCGATACTTTACTTTCGATACCAAATCCCTAGTGAGATGATTGCTGGTGTGTTGCCAGAGACTCGTGAAGGCAAGAACATATTAAATATTATATTTTATTTTATGTTTTTAGTGCACTTAACTTCCTAAATTATTATATAACTTGAGAGCTTGTGACTTATGATTACTTCTACATTCATAGGTTTTATATCTATCTTTATACTAAAATCAAAAATGTTTTAACCATCTTTTAGCGTTATTTTATAGCTATCGACTAAATATACCAAAAGTGACAACTGCAGATCCCAAGACTTGAATTAATAGTACGTGAAAGTAGATCTAGTATCATGTATATCTCTCAGATATGAAAATTGTTTAACTTATATGTCGGGGTTGTAGCAATTAGTCACTACCACATGCCTAAGGTTTTGCAACTATACAAGACGAGATGTGACGTCTCTGTCCACGGGCCCACCAATATTCCCATATCAACGATAGCACCCTCCATTAGGGAAAATTAGATATGGAAGCAGTGTTTCACCAGATGTTTTATTTCGGTGTTGAATAATATTTTTGTAGATTCTAGAACTGTTTTTCAAGGCAACAGTTCATGTTATATTCATGATTCATTTGATGTGAAACACCTCTTTCTCCATAGAAGTATAATGGCTTCTAATGTAATGTTTTATTATATCAGTACGTTTTATTTCCAGTGACTTGAAACTACTTAAACCTTCAACCGGTTGAAGGTGAATTTTAAAATCTACTTTTTTTTCGACAATATTTTATAAAAAGCATGGGTGAGAAAACTACATTGATAAAAAAGATAGTTTAATCTCGGCCGAGTTCATTGTAACCTAAGACCTTTCTGGCACCGGAAAACCAAACTAGATTAGTCTGACATTTATTCCACGTGCTCAATGATGTGGAGATTTGAAAATATATATAGTAAGAAAAATGAAAGTTGATAAATACTTGAGTGATAAAACATATCCCAAAACTATAGAACGACATGAAACACTTTTAGCACCACATTTTACTACACAGTCGTATTACACGCCTATGTATCAATTACACTGATGGGTCAGGGATTACTAAGGTTTAATTAAGAGGTACACCCACATTTGCGTGGAGGGAGAGTGGAAAATCATTTAGGGGAAAAAATCACTCAGTACACCTGATCGGGATTGTGAGCTCCGATCTCCTAGTCTTTGGCAGCCTAGCTTAAAACGAGAGTACCGCGTTAGACCACACGGCCACAAAAGTGGGTCGTGAAACACTATTGTAATTTCAAATAAATAAGAGTCCCATTGTTTGTTTTTTGATGCTGTAAATTAAAGCAAAATATCATTTATGAGAGAATTTTAGAAAACAAATTTTTAGCGGCCCATATTGAAAACATGTTACTATTTTACTAGTGTTATTTTATAGATGTTGATAATAGCTATCAAAACTGACAGCGGCAGATTACATAGCTTGGTGTATGAATATAATAACAGAAACCGCTTCGGCAGCCACTCTGTCTAACCCACTACTCTCGCAGCAGACTAGACTACCGATGACGGTCATATCGAGGTTAGAATCTCAGTCTGGTGTACTGAGGGTGGATTTTCCGAAAAATTGTTTCCACTCCCTCCACGCAAATACTGGTACACTTCCAACAAATATAACCTTCCTAATTGATAAACCATTAGCATAATTATTACACAAGCATATAGCCCGAACTGGTAGTAAGACGTGGTGCTAAATATGAAAATACTATCAATTAACTTTTCTAGATGTTTGAAGACTTTTATAAAATTCAACTGTAGGCCTACCCTAATTTTACAGTTATTCTACTATGGTATGGCTTATAAAATAGGGTCAAAGGTCAATCCGTCAAGGTTGGACTGATGCCTTTCAGGGTAAATTTGAGTCGATATGAAAATATACATAATAATGACATACTGTCAGCTATTAATTTCTCTCTTGCATAATAGGCTTGACACCTTGTCATGTTATCCATACTAAGTGAAATTTATGGTCAATAAAGTTTTATCACAATTTAATCCTATGACCTTTTTTGAAATATTTTATTTGAAATATAAAACTAGACGTTTTCTGATGACTGCACGACGGATTTTCAATCTTTTTCATTTTCAGCTCACGGCAGATTGAACAAGCCGCTAAAATTGTCAAGACACACCATCAGTTTTTAAAATAGGGATTTTAAGATTAAAATTATTAGTTTTAAGCGTTTCAAAAGAACAATAGCTAAAATTCCATTAGTTTTCTGAAATAATTATACGAGTTACCAGAGGGGGAAAAAAGGAATAATTCTCAAAAAATAAAATTGTTGTAGCTGAACCCATTGGAAATAAACATATTTTTCTTTAGTTTATACAACAGAATAAATGAAAGGAAAGCTAGTGAGAGGGAAGGAAAGCTAAGGAGAGGGAATGGGAGTAGATCTACATTCTTTTCCCCCTCTGTTAACTCCGATATTGGTGGTCCAAAGTTGTTAATAGCAAATTGCAGACATTCCAAATATAAAATTTTATTAATTTTATAAGGATTAACAAAAGTAAATGGTACGAATGGTACGGAACTCCACACGGACTTATGTAAAACATTGAGTCCCGGTTTTAAATGTTTAAATTTTAAGAATTAACGTCCTCATTTGCATGTTTAGACCAATAAAACCGATCGATATATAGTCCATAAGGGTCAACACTTCGTATTAAAATTTCTACTTCCGGTTAAAATTTTAACATTTTATTAGGTGTTGCACATCTACAGGTCATCGCTATTAAATTCCTCATTTATAAATTTTGACCAATAAAAGATGTAAATATTGACTATTGAATCTAAAACGGATATAGATCATTGTTGTACAAACATTTATCCTAAGAGGTTTAAGGAAAAACAAGAAACTTTTAGAGATATTTAATTACTCTATGGCATTGGAGAATTATTACATTAAAAAACTTTAGTATCTCTGTACAACAACCAAAGCTCACAAAATTGTATTAATACATTTGTGAATCTCTAAAAAAATATATATATATATATCTAAAATAAAAGTAGTTTTTTTAAAATAGTACTACAATTTTGCAATGATAAGTTATTTAATATCCTAAATAGTTGCAGAGATCCGGAAATTTCCACTTCTGTTTAAGTACCCTAAAAGTCATTTTCATAGGAAAATGAAATAATATCACTAATAAAATGGCTATCATCATCGTGGGTCTTACTACCCGTTCGGGTTGTACAAACTTACGCTAATGTGTGATGGTAGGGGAACCTACAGTTTAACGTGGAATCCGAACCATGGTGGAGGACTGGCATTCTCCACTTTCACAAGTTGTGATTAATACACGTCTTCAGATAAATCTGTGCCGGAACCGAGGATTGAACCACGGACCCCCAGTATAGAAGTCTCGACACCTTACCCCAAGACCACCAGGTCACCTACTATGTGATCTTAATCAACGCCTAGATAAAAAATTTAATTAAAATCGTTAGAACAGATTGAGAATTTTTTTTTTTCTTTTAGCTTTTCATTTAGTTACTTTTAATTTTATGTATAAACAGACAGACGGCATTGCAAAAACAATTCTTTATGGTTCGGGGGGCCATGTGACGTCGACATCCATCAACATTTCGGGTTAGATTTTTTTTACGGTCACAATACTTATATATATAATATTAGATTGCTATCAGCCTGTGATGCAAGTCAATCAGGATATAGCGGCTAAGATACCGATGGCTTATCGCGAGCTTCGTCCTTCAATATATTGACTATATATCATCTCGCACCTGTTTCAATAGACTGGCGAGATCGATATATGAAATTGGTTCCTTGTCCGATAGCACCTCCCCCACACCTTCGCACGGTGCTTGAATGAGTAACACGTGGCATTGCCCTTCTGGAA
>CABFOV010005474.1:0-42332 GCA_902141375.1 Timema poppense
CAGTTATGTGTGGAGGAGTATCATACCTCGCGGGCTCATTGAATTAGAAGTTGCTACCTTTCAATCTCGACGGAGTGTACGCTGTACAATATGTAACAAAGTTGTATAACCACAGCAGTGGCGCGCCTAACGCACACACAATTTGTCTTCGAAAATACCTGTAACATCTTTTTTATGAACTTTCACATGATGTAAATATTTTGAATGTTGGAATCACATAAAACTTATGAATGACACAAGATTTTTTATCATCATACTAAAACAATCCAATGCTAAGCAATGAGGAAACAACTATCTCAAAGTCTTTTATGATGACGATGTAATTTAAACGTATACGGGACCACCCAAAGGAACGTGCTTAGCAAAGTAAAAAATAATCATCCAAATTGATAAATCTTGTATAAAGATATGCTTGAACATACATAAAGAAAAATCAAAAATAAGGGTCGAATTGAGAACCTCATTTTGTTTGAAGTTGGTTTAAAAATCTGAATAAAATGTATATCATAAAACCACCATTAGTGTTAACAACATGTCTTTAGGCCTCCAGTAAAATTAGTATTTTATCATATTTGAATATCCTGAATTAAACTTTTGCAACTTTCATATTTTTACCCTTGGTTGTTCAATTTACATATTTAAGGACATCTAATAATAGCTTACCTGAAAAATATATATCTTTTTAAACTTGTTACTATCCAACTCCGTTCTATGCAAAATTACACTTATTGTTTAGAAAGATAAGTACGAAAGAGTTTTAAATTAAATGTACTCACATTTGCAGCAATAAGAAAAGAAAATATGTATAAAAACACTCTAAATTTCATCAGGGATACAAACCTCAACTTACTCATCACCATCAAACCAGACTAAATGAAATTGACACCTAGGCCCACGTACTTATGAATGAAGTCTAAAACACCTTTGTTTTTGAAAAGTTCGTAACTAATAGTCTCAAAAGGTTATCTGTGATCGATTAAAACAGGGTCTCTGCGTAATTTCAATTCCAGTCAAAGCGTGTTAAATTCCAACGACCACCTCAAACCTCAAAGAACCAAGTTTCACCAAGACGCCGGGTCAAAGTCGTCAATCTCTTGAAATCATTCCCCAAGAAGACGCGATGAGTAGAGGGCCGTGAAGAAACATCTTTCAACAACCTTCAACCCCCCCCCCCCNCCCCCCCCCCTTTAAACCCAACCAACCCGACACCTCCCACCTCAAAACGTTAAATCTTATCTTTGTTTTGCAAGACTGCGTTAATTTCATACGCCGATGCTGATTGATCCCCAAGAGTTGTAGCTTTAGTAGCGTCTTCCTCTCTATTCTTCCTCCTCTCACCAATCGTTCTCCATTTCACTCCCTTTACCCATTTCTCTCGATCCGTAAATTAACTCCGGAGAAATTCATTTTCCGCTTGTTTGAGAAGCCATTGGGCTTGAAACGATGCTTCTCAGCCTCCTTCTAAGGAGCTTACCAGTGGCTGTATGTGTGTGTGTGTGTGCGCGCACGAGTAGAAGGAGAGAGAGGGAGAGAGACTAGAAGGGCCAGTTCGAGTGACGTCATCTGCTACAGAGATTTATACCCATTTATCATGTTCTTGAAAGCAGGAGTCGTCCATCGTCTCGTCACTTTACTTGAGGAAAACGTTTTAAAAGGTTCTTTATAAAAGAGGGGATTTCCCCCTCTGCTTATTTTTTAAATCTATCAAATGAAATCGTTTCTTGGAGCCGGATTTAAAAATAGCATAAGCCTGAATGTTAGAGTATTTTCTCATAAACCATACGGAAATAAATTTGTTCGAATCGATTAAAGCTATTACTCTGTAAATAAATAAAATAAATGACAACAATTTTACTAAAAGAAAGCCTAGTCAAATTTTATATAGCTTTTATTTATTTTTTATTTATCACCACTTCTTACTACCTGTTCAGGTTGTAATCATATTATGTATTACTTAATATAATGATGAGAAAAGTTAAATTTAAAGGAGGTGTATGCCTTCCTACATTTGCGTAGAGAAAAATTGGAAAGCCATTTTGGAAAACTACTCTAAATATCGATTGGGTGAACTGGGGGTGGTTTTTCCTAAATGGTTTTCCACTCTCCCTACATGCAAATGCGGGTTCACTTCCTCTAATACAACCTTCCCAATCCCTAATCCATTAGAGTAATTAGTACTTAAAGCGTGTAACCCGAGCGGGTAGTAAGATGCGGTGCTAAATATTATTATTATTATTATTATTACTACTCTAAATAGACCTGACTGGGATTCGAAGCCCTATTTTCTTATCTTCAGCAGTTTAGTCTAACATGGCAGTAGCGCCTTAAGCCATGTGGCCACTGAAGTAGGTTTTTAGATAGCTAACTTCAAATTTTACTTTTTATAATAATTTAAATTTATATGCAGTACAATACATTTATTTTTAAATGCATTACATAAAAAATTTGGCAAAATGCTAAGGCAGATATTGATATCTGTTTAGTGGTATGTTGTGGTGGCACTACTGGTTATTTGAGACTTACGCTTTCAAATCAATGGGGACATGATAAGGAGAGTTGATTGAAAACTGCACCAATATTCAATAAAGTGAAAAATGACATTCTGGACACAGGAAACAAACGTGGAACGTTTGGCTTTGAACTCCAACTCTCTAATACAGAGCCATCCTCCTTTCCAAGGCCATTGTTCACTAGTCGTTGGTGTATTGAGTGTCTATGTGGTAGTTGATGAAAGTATCAGCCTCTCAAAGCTATATACAATCATAGTTCACGGCAACTCGTGACTGACAGTATGCTGTCATAGACTTCGTATTATTAATTCATGTGTATCACAAACTGATACGTGATGGCTCACTGATTTTTATTGTATACCTTGCGTTGTGTTAAATTTGATTAATTTGGTTGAGGATTTCTGATAATTCAATGTATGGCTACAACCAACTCAACCCATTTACTCTTAGTTCTAAATTATTTATTCTCTTGTTATTAAAACACTTGATTATTGTGAACCATTACGTGGAAAGGAAGTGTCAACACCCCTCAGGGGCCCGGGCCGCTACGGTATCCCTGCCGTCTTGTTCCTCAGTCAACTCCCGAGTGCCAAGCAATCTCTCCCAAAACATAACCTTAACAAAGCACCCACACCGAGGTTGCCACCACTTTCGTCCCCTCTGTCTTTACAATAGCTCCATCCACACAATCCGTAAGCTCCCTATCCTTATAGTCCTTAATGGTCCTTAGAAATGGAAATAGCGTAAACACACTACGTACCCGTAATCACGTGATTATGACAACCAATGAGAACGTTGGAAACAATGCCCAATTAAACTCTTCAAAGGGAAAATTTCTAGAACTCTAGGCGCAAGCAGACGTCATCTGTGAAGCAGACGATGTCCCAACTGAACAATAATTAACAAAAGTAACCAGACAACATATTTTGATAAAACTTTAAGAATAATCTACATTTGAAAGGTAGGTTAGGTACGTACAATCATAAATAATATATTTAAAAGATGAGATAGTTTGTCTAATTGCTATGAAAATGCTCTTGGTGTTTTTATTTCAATGCACGCGCACCCATACTTTGCTATCGACTAGTCCTTAGAGAGTTAAGGCTGAGTCAACTTCTAAAAAGTGGTAAGGACTAAGGAATTAAGGACAGTGTAATCTGTTCGTGTGGAGTGGATCACTTACGGGGTATTACGCACCTTACGGATACGGAATCTGTAGATGGGGCCTAACGTCAACACACAGCCCCTACCGGACAAAGGGCCTCGTACACACTGTTCACTTACAATTACCTTCCTCTTAAACGGCAGGCAATTCCCTTGGTAGTTTTACTCAATACACAAGGGCATATAAAATTGGTGTTTTAATGGCTATCCACAGGATCAGTTCTGATAGCTGATTCCAATTCTATTAAGTTAAAAATGATAACCTAGACACGGGGATCGAGTCCAAGACCTTTGACTTTACGTGTCAATGCTCACCACTGAGCCTTCCTCTTTTGTCTCGTACCAATATTAATTTAGAAAGAGAATGTGAGAAATAATTGTGTAAAAAGTACAGTCAGCTGGACTCGACCAACCTCTTGACAAAAAGTCAAAAACTATCTCTGAAACCAGAGTTGCCGATATAACAAGACTTGATTGGTTTTATTTCTTATTGATATAATTTTATTTTTACAACTATGCATTTGCTGTCCAGAGACCTAAAGGCCTGCATCCTAAATAATGTTTAAGATCACATAATAAGAAAAACCCATTTAATATACCACTTCTTAAAAATAGTTCATCCATTCTCACAGCGAAACAAACAATCGAACACGTGGTCCATAACCTCGTAGGAAAAATATTTTATTTGTAGGAATATTTAAGGTGTACTTTATAAATCATCTTACCACTTAAAAACTAACTTTAATTTATAATAGATGTAGCCCCCTTGTTGTCTGACAATCATTTAATCACAGAAAAGGGGGAAATCCCTATTTCACTAAGAATGAATTTATAGAACGTGTCAGGATTCAAACATGGGACCTATATCTCAGTATACAAACACGTCACATACCAATCCCTCAAAGGGCCGGTGATCAGATGTTCTACTTCCGGAAATAAGACGTGAAACGTTTTACAAATAATTTTTCAAATTTCAGAATAACTTTTTTTTCCTATCTCAGGCAATGTTTGACAGCAAGTAGTGAATAAAAGGTATCCCCCAGTTTCCTTACGGACCTAATAGGAATGGTTTACCGATCCCCTTGTTACGGTGAACTGTGAGCCAATCTAATTGACAGTTCAGACAAGCCGGCCGGTTGATAGAACCTTTTATAAATGTAAATTGGATCGGAACACCGCGATCCGATGCAGGTGAAAGAGCGGAATGGAAAGAATTAAGAAGGATTTACAAGCAGCTACAGAAAAACCTACACTTGAAAGAAACATTATTGTACCGCGGGTTTTTCATACGAAGGCAGGTGTACAGTCCAAATTTTCCAGAAAGAATATTATCTAAAAAGCTACTAGATTAACTTTCACGTGTGTATACGTCCAGTCATGTCATATGAAGCTGTCAATTTTGATATAAAGTATCAATACCTATAAAATAACAAGAATTATGTTGTAAAATGTTATCATTGTTGATTGCAAAACTAATGTTTGTATGTTATAATGTTTCTACCTAACAATATCCCACTATAGGTATCTGACTTTCGCAGAAATTTATAAAACAGATTTATACGCGATTCATAATTACGTTTTACATTTTGGATCAATATTAAACTAAATTATACTATTATGAATAAACATTCTCAATGTGACTGTAAACAATTATTGTTTGTATTTTTATACCTATACTTAATTGGTTTTATAATAAATAAAATAAATAGGTTTTATATCTTTTAAATACGCTTTTGGGCTTTCCCATATTGCGCCAATCTACCTAGCTTGGAGCCGAAATGCGCCAAGAGCTTAAAAGTGCCCCCCAGACCATACCTGAATTGCGCCAATACCCCTCTTCCCAAGACCGGACTCGAATTGCGCCAACAGTGAACATTAACAAATATTATTGCTATGGGAGGTGGTAAGAAGGACACAAGTCAAAAATATGATTTACTAAACTATATTTAACTATATAAAACAAAATCAAACAATATAATATCACAGTAACATTTTTGTTTTAAAAATATTGTCAATAATAGCTAAATGTAAGCTAAATTATAATATAAAATAAATAAAAAACAAGTCAAACAAATACAAAGGATTTTTGGAGGGGCTCACACTTCACAGAGCTTAATCTATCTATTAACAAAATAGTTAGAAATAATTTAAAATATTTTGAATTTTTGAAAACTAGTCATCAGTAAACTACCCTTAAAAGGACTTTGCCCCCAAAACTAAGTGTACAGCATTAATTATTATCTTAAATACACCCAAGGTGTATGTTTTCATCAAAATTGTTAAAGCTAGTTTTGAGAAATTTTGAATTCTTTTAAAATTAATCATTATTTATTTAGTCATTGCTTATAATTCAATTTTTTTCTGAATATCAATTATACAGTCCTATTCATTATTTAAAAAACTCCCCAGATATATATTTTGAACAAAATTACCTAAGCCGATGATTGGGAAGTTGGGGTTTGAATTCTGGTCGAGTGAACTAAAGATGGTTTCTCCTAAATGGTTTTCCACTCTCCCCCAGGAAAATTCAGATTCACGCTCTCTACATTCAACCTATATCATCCCAAAGCACACTATTATAATTATCACATAAAAGTATAATTCAAACAGGTTATAAAACGCAGTGCAAAAATAGTTCAACCGTAAAAAAGTATAATAATCAACTATCAAGTCAAAAATTATAACAGTATTTATGTAAAGTTTTAAAATAAAATGGTTTCGCTTACTATGCTTGCAGCAAATGAGATCGACAGCCTACTATCTTGGTTTGTGGAAATGTTGACACGATGCACTCATGGAACGCATGCTCGAAATCAATCACAATGAATAAAGTTTGGAGGTGGGTTGTCTTTTCTCGCACTCGTCCTTTAGGATTCTCATATTGTTCATGTATCTCTGTTTTTTCTTGTCTTTAAGTAGGTAACAACCAGAGTTATGTATGACTCTTTGAAATAACCATGTACAGTAAAAAGCCGAAGAAAATGTTTCGGTGCCTAGTTAAAGGTTCCATCCATTAACACAATTTCATTCTGACACAAATATTCAAGATTTGAGTCACAAGAAAATATCACGACACCTTTCTCTTTTTCGTTTTTTAACAAAAGTTTTTCATCTAGAGTAGTATTTAGTTCAATTTAGTCTAAGGCAAATTGCATCTCGTTGGAAGATTAAGGCAAATTTGGTGCTTAATGTTATTCCTGAAACATTTCATGTCCTTGCGGGTCAGTGTTTTTATAGTTTTTCTCTGTAAGTATCTCTTCGTGGCTCAACTTTAAAGGCCTTACTTCATTTGCCTCAGCTTTCCTCTTAACTGCGTTGTTGATGGATTTCCTGTCCAACTCTTGATCTAGTAGTGGTTCGTGGTTGTGTTGATCTTCAACTCCGCGAGGAAATATTTCCGCTATCAAATGTGAATATTTTGGCCTTACATT
Organism: Timema poppense; assembly: GCA_902141375.1. Taxonomy (NCBI): domain Eukaryota; kingdom Metazoa; phylum Arthropoda; class Insecta; order Phasmatodea; family Timematidae; genus Timema; species Timema poppense. The sequence continues at coordinate 7,106 of CABFOV010005474.1, forward strand.
CCTTTCTTCCTTCCTCAAATTCAGTTTGTTCAACTGTCGATACGTATAATTACTATAGACAATCAGATATTTCCCTCTTTCACTATAAATCCTTTCCATATCAATAATTATCGCTAATATCACAGTCCACATAAAACCTGAACAAAAAAAAAACAATTACACATCTGGACAGTTACCGTTGCCGAGATAATTTGTTAATACTGGCCAAACTTATGTCAGAAAAGCTAATACAGATCTTGTTAGGGGCTCTTAGGGTGATTTTACATTCCTTTATCTAAGGAATGGAAGACAAGACGTGGCGAGAGCTTGTTAGCGTTGGTGTTTGTTTATTTCGTCCCCCCTCATCTACCTGAATTAGACTTGGCGCAGTTCGGGCTTGTCCAAGCTTTTAGCCGCATCTAACTATCATATTCTTTATATTGAAAAGTGATACCGGTATGGGATTCAAAACTGAGACTTTTAGCTTAATACTCCAATGATCTACCCACTAAAGTACACAAGGGTCGTTATTCTGGATAGAAGTTTTATGTTAACATGTTATAAGAGAATACTGAAGAAGTTCAATCCCATTGAGCTCAAAAAATTTAATTCACTGAAGTAATATTGATCTAAAAAAAATTAAATCTAGAGTAGAAATGTAATAATTTGATGAAAAAGGAATAGATATTTTCCAAGAGATAAGTAGTTGGACCAGTACCTTGGTACACTTTAAGGACTTAGGTCCTAATATCTTAAAGTGCTTAAGTAACACGTGTGTTCTTTAGTGAAAAAGAGTATAACTCTGTGGTGATGTCATGTTCAATTTTGGCATTCTTGGGACTATTGATCATAGGTTACAATCCTGCTTTTTTGCCCCATATTTTGATGCATTTGATTTTGTGCCCCATTTAGGTTTAGTTAGAACCTCTGAGTGTACGTTGTTGTTTTGAATCCTAAGTGGATTTTGTTGTGTCAATTTATTTTATTTTTGACTTTAGGTTTTTGGGTTTGTGGGCTTTGGCCCTTGGGGCCTCGGACCCTATGGAGCGTTCCTATATCGGTGGGAGTGTGTGATAGACTTCGTGTTTATTTATTTATTTTTAATTTTGAATTGTTTGTTGAAGTGCCCATTTGCGGGCGATGGTCTTTAGAGCCTCAGACCCTGAAGAGTTTTCCTCTCAAAATGGAACCTACTTAGGCCATTCCCCTCCTTCATATACCCAAAATGTCACAAACTTGATGTATTATGAAAATAAGATCTGTTGCATGTTTGGTGGTCTGACATGTCGGGTCAAAAATAGGTCACGGGTGCTTATGTCAGAATTTATTTCGAGAGATGACGTCACCAAGGAGGGTCCGGTTTCAGCCGTGATGATGCAACCCTGGTGCCAGTTTGGTGACATGACTCGTGAGCACAGGAATAGGCTACGGGTGATATTGCATCCCTTATGATCTTAGAATCTATTACACAAACTTGGCACCAGTTTGACGGTACGACATGCTGAAATTGAATTAAATCAAGGCCGTGGGTCACGCAGAGAGGTTGGGCGCCATTTGGCTTACCTTAAACAGGGGTCATCAACCCTATATAGCTTTAATGACACAACCATCGCTGTGCCAGTTTTGCGGCAGATGCGTTAAGACAAGCATAGTGAGGGTTAGGCGCCAGCCTGGCATCCATTCTTCTCAACACGATGAAACAGGAGATTAGAGATTTCATCAATGCCAGACAAGTCGCCACCTAGAAAGTAGGTCGATCGGTGGTGGTAGGATGAATATATAGGTGTGTCGCTTGTGTCAACTGTGTTTATAAGAGTTTGAAGGGTGGATCACGATAGACAAGTTACAACAGTTGGTATTGCTGGCTGTAAAGTTGTGTGATATAGTCGTCGATTAAAGTATTCCAGGGTTATGTTTAAGCTAGTTAACCCAAAGTTTTAGAGACGCCTATTAGCATATCTAGACCAATAATTTTGTTTATTTCTGCCCTATTGTTTTGGGACTCTAACAGATGAAAACCGGTGTGATCTTAACAATGAAACATTATTATTTACCCACGATGGAGTAAGACTCAGTAAATCGATCATTGCGAACGTTGAACGTGATTAAGAGATGTAAGCAACAGAACAGAAGCGAAAAGCATCGGGAAAATTGCAATAGTACTCCGTGGACAAGATAAAGGTGGTTAATACAGAAACAATTGTGCAGGGGAGTGATATAGTCATTGATAAACACTACTGTATGAACACGTTTAATGCGGTTAGCAGCAATGAACCAAATCGGCCAGTTGAGTGACCAAAAGAGCAGGTCACAACAGTTGGTAAATATTGTGAACGCCGTGCAGATAGTAAAGTTGAATGATTTAATCATTGATCAAAAGTACTTAATAGGAAAGCTAAAGATGGCTTATTAAAATGTTCTATAGATGTCTACCCTTATGGTATACCTTATAAGGTAGTGCCATAGTGTAACCCATCAAGGAGAGATTGCTACCTTTCGTGGTAAGCGAGGTGTAAGTCAACTATCTTTAACTTCTTTTTTTTTCTTATTCCTTCATTTCTATAACTAGTAGGTAAGGTTATTGATATTTATTAAATAAAAATATATAGAAAACCTTTTGTAGCAAGTAGCCCAAAAGCTTAGTAAGTCCTCATGGACAAAAATACCTTTTATATTTAAAAATATTAGTTTGAGGGAAACTTTTTTTTAAATTTAATTTAATAAAATAGTAGCTTTAACTGGTGTTCTCGTAACATACTATGTTGAGTTTCAAATATTGACTGGAGGTAGAAGAGTTTTAGCATTTACGTACAGTAATACGCCCAGAAGGAATCGAACCTCGACCTACATTTAAATGCCAAACCAAGGTGGGAGGTGGGGGAATGTGAGCTAAAGGCAGAAGGGCAGTATTTTTTGCCATCTTATAGCAAAACTTTTTTTCTGGCTAAAATAAATCATATATCGCTACAGTACAACCATATAATTTAATTTTCTTCATATGTTCATACCAACAGTTGTTGAAAATGGCAGAATTAGATGAAAATTATTTTAAATTAAGAGAAAAATCTGTTATTAAATTCAAGGAAATCCTTGATGGATATTAACGAACTTAAAGATCACCATGACATGCTTTAATTAGGTTTAAATTTGGTTATATTATTTTAAAATATACAAAACTAGTTCCACTTGTCTCAATTCCATTGAGACCTCCCCTTGATATAAGGTTTGGTTCGATTTATGGGTAACATCTAACTTTTTCTTGAACAATTTGTAATCATAAAAGTGGGTAGATGTGTGCGCGAGTTTAGTTCCATATTTTTGTTGCTATAGTAGCTATACCACTTACTTTCCTATCTTAAGCTATAAATATTTACTCGTAAGGTTTGTGAAACGAAATAAAACACATTGTTGCAGAATCACGCCACCAAAGAGAATAAATGACCCTCTTCGGAGGCCGTATGATCTAAGGCGTTACTCACGTCTAAATTGTAGACCTGTGGATTATATCCCAGATGGGTGTACTGAGGGTGGTTTTTTAAATGGTTTTACATTATCCAGTCATGCAAATGCTGGTACACCTTATCTAAATTTAACATTAGTATCATTATTAGCTGGCGTATAAATAACCCGAATGCAGTGGTAAAAGAAAGCATAACTGAAATAATATACGGTGTTACAGATTACATTGGAAAAGAGAAACATAGTGCTATTAGCACGCATCACATAGAGTGGAACCTGGATAATTTGATCTTGATAGGGACCAGGAAAAAAACCGAAATAATCCAAAAATTTAAATTAAATAAGTTTCTTAAAAGGAATTCCTTTTCCACTTCCTTTATCAATGCTATTTTTTCGGCCAACGTTAATTAAGTGTAGGACTGTGACTTGGACAGTGACATTACGATACATACACACACAAAAACTACTGTACAGTATATACTAAACAAAGCTAAAACTTAACAAAAACTAAACAACAAAAACAAAATAAACTTACACGTCACAAGAATATTGCTACGACCGAATCACTAAGAATAGAGCACGTAACCACTTGAGAGGTTCGACCTTGACTAACGAAGTACAGAACTGTACGTTTAAACAAATACGTATGGGTGAGCGGGGGAGGGGCGTGAAGAAGGGTACTACTGACTGCATTCCAACGTCACCTACCCTGTTTACAAAAATAGAACAACACGGCACCGTAACTAGAAGTAAGAAAAGAGTACTGCACAGTACACTACAACTTACGAAAAGTTCGAATTAACCAAAACAAAGTTCAAACTATCCACGATTTTTTAACAGTGTTTTAATATAAAATTCACGGGACCGGGCGAAAAATTTGAATTAAACATGATTTCGAATTAAGGAAGTTCGAATTAGTCAGGTTCCACTCTAAATATGACTCACAAACGTTTAAATAACGTTAAATTAATATGTCCTGTTATAAGCATTTTGCTACTGGTGACCGTTAAGGTGAGGATATAGAGAATGCAAGAAAGGGTGTTTTTACAGTTTTTATTTGAAAAAAATTTTGGCCAAAAAGGAATAAAATATTTTTCCATTAGAAAAACAGTTTAATTTTCTTCACACGGTGATATTAAGAGTTCTTCTATCAAGGGTGTCCTGAAACTTAATGACATCTTTTTCTCTTCGTTTTTAAAGTGAGCCATCTATTGCCGCTATACTTATGACATATATTTTAAAAAAACTCTTGACGTCACCATGGGAAGAAAATTGGATGGAGTGTCGCAAGTATCCCCCAAATATTTCTGGCTCTCGTTTTTAATAGAGACCTTCATTCTTTGTTACGCGGCTGTGTAGGTGGAGTCATTTGTTTACTCTCTTTTAGACACCAGGTGAATCGTTTGTATTCAATTTGAGTATCACCGTTATAGAGTGATTTTTTTGGTAATTGTCTCAAATTGAGATTTTGTTTTAACATTTTTAGTACATTTTTAAATCTTTGTATTGTCCAATCATTGTAGTGTAGGCCTATTCACCTGCTGATTTTAGCAGGTGTACTACATATATTATTCTCACCTATGGGTATTTTACCAGGCTTTCTAATCTTAAAATATACTTATGAACTTTCTTGTGTCGACGCACCTCAAAACAATAACAATAATACTAATACTGATTTTTTTGTGACAATTTACTGTATATAATTGATTTATCATATCTTTTGATCGATCACTCCTAGGAAAATAGTGCGTTTTCAATTAATTTCGTTTGTTTTTTAATTCATTATATAGACTGTTTCCTTTCAAATATTATTTTTAAAATTCATTGGTTGATATATTTGGTTTGAGAATTTCATGGTTATCTTTATATTTTAAAATAAGTAATTATTCAAAGAGTGCAGCTGAATTTTGAACATCCCGATTTCTATATAGTTTTGATATCTGTCTGTAAACGTGAATTATTCGAACCCTTTTAAACATTCTAGAAATCTAAAACTGTGGATTATGATAGGTCTTAAGATAATATTCTCTAAAACAAGTCCAAAAAACGAAATTTTAAGATGTTGAATTCAAAATAGCAGATCGAATTAGGCTAGAAACGTTGAAAAGAAATTATTCCTTTTCTAAACTGTAAACTGTTTCTATGTTCATTCATTTGTTTTAGCATTTTAAAAACCAATTATTTATTTTGAAACCCTCTTATTTATTTTTATGCTAGTACCAACAGGTAACAGTTTATGTATTGTGTTTAGAGAAGTTATAACTTAATCTTCCAAATAAATGTCAGCTTTTAACGCATGTTTAGATTATATCTACTGTATATTTAAATATGGTGTTTTAGTCAGTCTACTATTTGCTATTTGCAGCACAATTTAAACCAAAAAAAGTATTAATATTTAAACATGATTTAATATTTAAACATGATTTAATATTTGATTATGTTTCCCTGTGATTAATTTGATAGGCCTATACCAAAAAAGATCAAAGTTTCCCTATAGAGTTTCCGTGCGAAGAACGGGTAGGCCTACACCAGCTAATAGTGAATACAAAAGGTTTTTTTTAATGTACAAAAATGTACTTTGTTTCAAAGACACATTTTAGTGTTACTTGCTTTATTAATGAAAATAGGTGTATTTAAATTAGATTTTAGTTTATAGAGGTGAAAATATCTACAGCAAGGAAAATTAAAATAATTTAATATATTCCAGTAAGAAACTTCCCTAGATAACTAATTTACTGTTAATATGTTTTCAATATGAATTGCGTTTTAACTATATTAGTTTCAAACAGTCAAAATACCAGTAATTTTATAGTGCGCAGAGGGATTCAAATACATCCCCTTTGAGATCCAGGGATGGGAAAACTACGGCCCGCCGTTGTGCTCAAACCAGCCCGTGGGATAAATAATTAAAATGTGTCGCACTGTAAAACAACAAAACTGTATATTTTACCATGCCAAAATCAACGTTTCAAAACTTGGTAGATCATGCCCAAAAATAATAGCAAGGTTTGTATTCTCATGTTCATGCGAACAAGTGTTTTCAACCTTGAAACTTAGGAAAAATGATCTTAGAAAGCGTCTTTCATATGATCATCTGTTTTCTGTCTTGATAATTAACTCCTCACAGTTTCATTCATCTCACATTCCATAATGTAAATATTCTGAACTAACTTAAAAACACATCAAGCCACGAAGGTATTTGTGATTGATATACATTCTCAATGTGTTTAAAATTACTAATTTCAGTCTATTATGTGTGTTTATAAATCTTTTAATGAATTTTGAAGAAAAATCAAGGAATGAAAATCTTTGGCCAACCAATTAAAAAAATAAAATTTGTTGCCCTTCTGTAAGTGAATTTGCACATTCCTGGTCTAGACCATCGATTTTAAGAATAATAATGTAATTCATGTATTTTTAGATTTTTAGGAAAATATATCCAATGATGTTATAGGAATACATTATAATTTATTTAAATAAGCTCTAACACAGAAATGTATAAAAAAGTTCAATTTTAATTAGAGAAGATTGATCAGACCGCTAAAAAGTTACTAGATCTACTTTAACGTATTCATCCGTCAATTTACGTGGTCTATAGCTGTCAATCTTGATACATATTATCAATACCTATAAAGTTACAATAATATTATAGTAAGATATTGTAAATCTTGTCTGCAAAAAGGAAATTCGATTTGACCATAACTTACCTGTTGAGGAATGGTAAATTGGCAGTAAATCAACGCCGCACGATCACAATGATTGAGTAACCTAGTCCTCTCAGCTGGTAGAGGTGACGTCACACAGAGTAGTGTCGCAGTTCTCCACCACACAACCGCAACGCTAAGATACTCTCACTGATGAAATGGAGGACCTACAGTTTAACGTGGAATCCGAACCACGGTGGAGGCCTGGCATTCCCCACATTCACAAGTTGTGATTAATACACGTCTTGTCAGAGGTGAAGGAAGGGTTTGGTAATCAGATAAACCTGTGCCGGGACCGAGGATTGAACCCCGGACCCCCTGCACAGAAGTCCGACACCTTACCCCTAGACCACCAGGTCACCTATATAAAACGTAGTTCACAGCGGGGAATTTTTAAAGCAAACCATGTTGAACCTTTTTCTTTTTAACTGCATTTATTTAATCATCGTAACAAAAATTTATATTCTCGTTGTTTTACATGGCTTGGTTTTTAGATGTTATTTGTATGATTATGATTCAGTTCGTTTCAACGGATAAAATATTGCTTTGGGATAATAACGGGTGTTACAGACCTACTTTTACTATTTTTGCTATTATCATTTTTAAATAATTTTAAATATATATATAATGTCTACAAATGGCTTTGCAATTTCCCCACAGATAAAGAAAGTAGGTCATTTTCAGAAAAGAAAATATTATATTGCATATTTTTTCTTATTTTCAAAAAAATATTAAGAACAAGTACCACATAGGTGGACAAGTGGACTAAGGCGTCAGCTTAGTCTAGTATGATTTGCCGGTGAACCCTGGCAAGATACACTGAGTTTTTTTCTAAAGGGGTTATAACTTTCCCTCTGCACAAATGCGGGTATATTTAATATAAATTATACATACGTATTCCTACCACATAAATGTAAACATTTAAATACTCGTACTTATAGTAAGAATACTTTATTAAAAACATTAGACTATGAACTACGAACTAAATTATTAGTTTTTTTCATTATATTTAAATGAGTTATTTAACTAGAACTTTCTGAACCGACTGATTATACCAGCACACGAGAATTTCTATGAGCAAGAATGGAAGATTCTACAAATTTGGCCAGGAAAGGCATTTTCACATTCCTTCCAGGGTTCTATTTCAAGCCACAATCGAGATGGGACCGATGGCTTTACTTCCCCTCTGAAGGTTGCTGTGCCACGGATTTTTATGTCTGAAGAAAAATCCGTCGACCCCGGCTGGATCTGAACCCATAAATAAATAAATTAATTAATTCTAACATTACACGCTCTGACCTTTATTATTTATGAAAGTAATATCAGAAGGAACCTGGACACTAATTAATAAACATATATTTAAATGGAATCAAAACAGTTTCTTCTAGACTTATAAAATACCACTTTGTAAATAATAACATTTAAAAAATCATATATATCATATACTCGCATCGGTGGGCACACAGACTCAAATGTGAGTCTCATATAGTCTAGTTCACCAGTGGTGGTGAGGTTGGGGTTTGAATCCATGTCGAGTGAACTGAGGGCGTTTTTACCTATATGGTTCCCAATCTATCTCCTCTAGAATGCGATACCTTTCCTCTGACACCATATCTTACTCATCCTGAATAAATTATATTAATTAATGTACCTGTATAGCCTGAATGAGTACAAAGTCACGGTGAAACAAAGCCATCACGGGGTTATTATAATGGGCTACAAATATTAAACTGCCATACACATTAGCTCCGTCAGTAACATGTCTGTCTTATTTACTAAGGGTCCCGGGTTCGTTTACCAGCAGGATCTGGACGTTTATTAATTGTGAAATGTGGGTTTTCCCTTTTACAGTGATGAATTAACATCTGGGGGACTGGGCGCTGTGTTTGTTATAGATTTAAGCTAGTTTATCAGTCATGTGCTGATATAATTAGTCGGTTCAGAAAGTTTACTTTAAATGACTCAAATGATAAAAAACTAATAAACTGCGTTTTCTTTAAAGTAAGCCTACGTTGGAAAAAAAAAAGATCATTGTCTAAAAGTTTCCAGACCCTCCAAATGTAGCAGACGGTAAAGTACCCCACTTGACTGTTCACGTGGCACCACCACGCACCCTTGAGGGGGCCAGTCAAATGTTTTACTTTTCACAACATCACCACTTCTTCGCACGATCGCAATCTAGAGGACCTCTTCTGTCGTGGTACCTCAGGTGAACGCGCCGGTACAACGTCACTACCCCCTCTTCAAGTCAAGTCTTCGCGTAGATACACCTTCCAAGAGGAACACTTCCCATTGGTGTTAGCATTATTAATACTACTACTATTGCTATCATTACAAGACCACTATAGCGTGAAACTCTTCAAATTATCTGCCTCATTTACGGCGCATACCAAAAACCTATTAGTTTACACTCGTCTGCTCCCGGCTTTGTGGACTTACGCCGCATGAGGTAGACATAAATACACGCACATGCCGTGCTTCATAGAACGCGCATGCGCATTCGTTATTAATGCTCATTTGCACTAATTCACTCCGGGAAACATTCCCCCTCCCCCTGCCTTCCCATCCTCCTCTCGCTTTCATATCTATTTGAATGAATACGAATAAATAAATATGAAGTCAGTCTGAAACATCAAAATGAAATGAATTAGTAAAAATATTATGAAGGAAAAAATTTCACCTGATTTAATGTTAATAAAAGGAATGTGTAGAGACGACAGAGGGGGGTTTTCGTACCCTTGTATTGATAGGTCAATAATAGTATTTTATCTGGAAGAGTAAATTCGAAGTTTAGACTCGGAAATGTGGAATAATTTAACGATGTTCTGAGGGTGAGGTTTCATAAGGTCCTTTTCTTTTGTCAGGATGTCTTTTTTTTTCCTCCCCAAAGACGTTATTTTACTTCAATTGAGAATGGGCATATGTCCCCACTGACACGACGTAAAGATTATTCACTCCTGTGTAAACGGTAGTTTCTAAATGTAAGATAATTTTTTGTTTTCACCAATTTGGACTATCCGCATATTTTTACTAATAGTGTAAATATAAAAAGGTACCATTTAAGGAAATGCGCCAGTATTTTCTCGGAGGGGGAGTGAGAAACCATAATCATAATAATCATTAACTGTTTCCAGCTTGTGGCTGGGTCTGTTTAGTAAAATGCCTCCATCTCCCTCTGTCCTTCCGCCATCCTTCCTCTTGCACTCTTTTCCACTCTCCTCCTCTCCCTCAGACACTTGCTGCTATCCGTTACTCTCATCCTTTCCTTGGTCTTCCTTGTGGTCTCTTCTCTACATACTTCATATCCGTTAATCTTCTAGTAATCCTCTCCCTTTCCATCCTCATTACGTGACCAAACCATCACATCCTTTCTTCCTCAACTATCTCACGTGCCCCCTGCACTCCAACTCTTGATCCTACATCTTCATTCCTAATCCTATCTCTTCCGGTGACAGATAAAATGCTCCTCAAAAACTTCATTCCCATGGCCTCCACTTTTCATATTTCGTTTCTCTTTGATTCAAAGTCCACGTTTCCGTTGCATACGTAACTAGATGTATGAAGTATGCACTCTACAGCACTTAATTACACTTTCGGGATACTTCTCTTTTCCATAGTAGGTGTCTCCCACACATGTAGAAAACCTCTCCCTGCTGCCCTCGTCTCACTATTCAACCCTCACTGCAGCCTTCCGGTAACCTCAGTACATCCCACCAGTGTATTGTAAGAATCACACCCTGGACCATGTGACCAACGATGAAGGTAACTTTAAAAGTGCTTCTTGATACTTGAATCGATTGTTTCACAGGAACTTTAAACACTTTGGTTTTCATCGCATGGACCCGTCTCGGAACGAAGGGGACAATTTATTGTTGTCAGTTTTACCGATGTCAGGGAGGTGGAAGTTCGAATCCAAAACTAGAACTATTATTTTTAGCACCAAATATTACTACCCGTTCAAACTAAATACTTATGTACTTCTTCTTTATAGGCCTTTGACTTGTTCCATTCCAAGGCTGTCTTTGCAGCTTCACCTTCATTTTACAGGTCTTTTCCTTCTTGGAGGTCTTTCGTCGCTTGCTGTTTTGACAATTCTGTCTTCTTGCGTCCTGTCAATATGTTGGTTCCATTCTCTCCTGCTATTCATTCAGTGACGGGGTTGACTTGAAAAGATTTTCATGTTCTCATTGATTTATAAGTACAGTAACAATTTATTAGTGATGTTTTTCAATGCAATTTATAAGAGGCTTACTCGCATTTGCGTGGAGGTAGAGTGGAAAACCATTTTGTAAAAACTACCCTCAGTACACCCAGCCGAGATTCAAACCTCTCTCTCCCAGTCATCGGCAGTCTAGTCTACTGTGAGAGTAGCGAGTTAGACCACGTGGACACCGAAGTGGGTAACTAGTATATTGAAGTGTTTTTTACTATAGGAATTGATACTTCGAATCATCGATCGAATCTTATTGGATATTAAAGATTAGATAATTTAAGATAAAACATTTTTTTAGGACAACTTTGATAACTTATGGAAAAGTGTGCATATACATTCGAGTCTGACCCCGCGGAGCCAACGAGCTGGGCTCGATGCTGAATCAGACTTATCACCGCTATGCCCACACACGTTGGGAGTAGGTTACGAGTCATACCTCCGTTATCAGTTTATTGCAGAGGAAAAACAGTGCTTTACCTTGTTATCTTATACCAGCACAATTGTAGGTTAAACACAACAACCAAACCCCAGATCATTAATTTACCTCTTGACTAAATTTGAATTCAGATTATAACTTTCTTTTAACACCGCGTCCTCCAAAAGGGTTATACGCTTATGTACTAATTACACTAATGTGTTAGGGATTGGGCAGGTTTAATTTAAAGGAAGTGCACCTGCATTTTCATTGAGGGGAAGTGTAAAATCATTCAAGGGAAGCTACCCTCAGTACACCTGACCGGTATCGAACCGTGATCTTCCCGTCTTCGGCAGTCTAGTATATTGTGACCAGGCTGCCACAAAGGCGGACCAGATTATAACTACAAATATGACAATGTAGCTAGGATTATGGTTATATATAAGAATTAATATTGTCATGTTTTCTAGGATCAGGGAATTGAGACTGGGAATTCTCGGTAAAATGAATATTTGTTTTCTTAAAAACCTAATAACTTTTTCCTAAATATTTACACATTCCTCTTCTACTCAAATATGAATACACTTCCTCTTAGCCCCACCCTATTAGTGTAAATTTGAGTAAATTTTCGAAAAAACAACAAAAAAATTACTCAAAGATTGTACTCTGTGCGTGATCTCGCTTTGCCGTTAAATTTAACTCCTCAAAATACGTTATTGATCGAATATTGGTGGCGTTTGTATAGTCTTGATTTAACGTGGTGGGGAAATAAGTTTGATTCAATTTTATTTGGAGTACCCTAAAATTCGGTACCAGACTACCCTTAGCTTGTATCGAAGACATTAATAACATGTTCCCCTTTTACTTGGCTTATCACTGCGTCCTACTACCCGTCAGGGTCACTAATAGGGTAGGTATTAAAAATCTTGGATCAGGGGAAAGGGTTTACGAATTTGCGTGGAGGGAGAGTGGGAAACAATTTAAGAAAAACCACCCTTAGTACACCCGACTGGGATCCCAGCGCTGCTCTCCCTGTATTCGGCAGTCCAGTCTACTGCAGTGGCGAAGTCTTAGACCATTGGCCATCGAAGAGGATTTATTCCTTTAGATTTAAAGTATTTAACTCACTTTTGTCCAGAGGAACGACTATCAATACGTGACTCACACGGTAGCTCTTATGAAGTCCATACGTCTAGTTTTACAAGCAGAACTTAACAGTTCAAATTTCATGGGAATTAATCTTACTAGATCTACTTTCACATATTCATACGACAGGTCATGCTATCTGCACCTAATATATATATATATCAATAATCTCTCTCAAATAATACTAATAAGATGCTAAAAATTATTATTTACCGCCTAAATATATGTTTGCATTTTCTAAATGACCCTTTCTATGTAAATTGAACTGTAGTTCCTATATATTTTATCGCTTAGATAACACGAGCCTGTAGACAAATATTAAATATAGCCTATTCATCAACACCAACCTGAATCATCTAGGCTTGTAATTAGCCACCCTGGCCATTGAAGCGTGGGATAAGCAAGACCATAAATATATCTAAATAAATTAAACTAAACTAATAGAATAGAACTTAATAATCATGAGGTTAGTTCACCCGGAAAGACTGATTAGGCCCGCAGTGATTGGACCTAGATGGGATGTACAGCTAATACTATTTTTCAATTAATATTATATTATCTTCTCAGGAGAATAATAAATCTTTCATTAAAAATAAACCTTATATCGCGTACTTAAATCAAAAACCATAATAAACTTAACAGACATAAATAAGAAACATATATTACAAATAATTTCTTAATTGGAATATTTAACCCGTACTTTCTAAACCGTCTGATTATTATCAAAACATAAGCTAAAAATAATTTAATTCTAGATCAGACACAGCACCCAGTCTCCTGATTGTTAATATATCATTGGAAAAGGAAAACCCCAATTTATTCATTTACAAGTTTTTCAAGTATAGAGAAATCATACCCCAATGTCTCAACAAACCTGCTATTGGGTGAGTTAAGGCGGGGATGTATGAAACGTAAGAAAAGGTATGTAGTGTTGCCATTATTTTACCAAATCATTATTTTGATCAATGAAATCAAAGATTTCTTAAGTATAATTATATATAATTTAATTTTCTTCGCATGGTGATATAAACAGTTCTTAAAAGCGTATAACCCGAACGGGCAGTAAGATGCGGTGCTAAAAAAAAAGAGTTATTGAATATATGTTAAAGATTTCCTGAAATTTAATGAAACTTTTTCTCTTAATTTAAAAAGTTTGTTAGGTAATGCTGTTATGCTCATGATGGATACTTAACAACTGTGTTGATATCACCATTTGAAAATAAATAAATTCTATGTTAGTACTGAAGAAATATTTGATTTATTTTTGCATAAAAAAAGTTTTGCTATAAGAAACTACTAGAACCCTGGCCTTTTCTCGCGTTCTTTACTTCCCCGCCTTAAGGTGTCAGACTACATAAAATTAAGGCTAAATTATTGTAAAATAAATAATAGTTATTTATATAATTTATTCTACATAGATAGTTTTGTGAAGTTTCTAATGTAACTTATAACATTTTCACATTCATAATGGAAAAACTTTAAAGTTGGTACCTCTATATAAAAGAGTTTTTTTTTACAATAGGTTGATCTAATGCGACGCCTGATTTAGGAAGCCTAGCATACATAGGTGTAGATAGTACTGCCTAGTATCAAGGCGGGGACTCTTAGTGCCATTGTTATCTAGAGTAGTCAGAGCCAAAAAGGAAAAAAATATTTTTGACAGTTATAAAAGTTACTAAAAAAAGTCTTATATATTTGTCTATCAAGTCATGTAATATTTCACTTTTCATAGATAGAATGGATACCAATAAAATAATAATAATCCTAATAATAATAAACTTCTAAATTAATAACAATTTTGACCTCAAGAATCTACATTTTTTAAACGCTTCTTCCTTCTAGAGCTTTGCTATTTTTCTGATTGTGTTATTCTGATAGGTTTTTATCACCTAAACTGTATTATTCTAAAATACTCCGCATTCTTAAATTTATGAAAACAACGTTAATATTTTAGGTTAATGCGTGATGTAGGCCTAACTAATTTAAAAATATGAAATCCACATGGGTGGTTAAATGACTTGGGGTGTTTAGTTAGTTATGGTTTAAGTAATAATTTCGAGGGTTGTCATTGGGGTAGTTTTTAACAGGTGACTTTCACATCCTTTCTTCGTGTGAATGCGGGTGCTTTCATCCTAAAACACCTTCTTTAGTCCTTAAAATTAATATTTAATAACCTCATTAATAATACAACAAATAAGACATTTTTTATATCCTGATATTTTTATTTTTGTTGCATGTCACACAAGCAGAGTTTATTATTTTTAAATGTCAAAATACCATCATTTATATTCCACAGTAAATCCAAAATAGAATACAATGCTAAATACATAAGCCGTGTTCCCTCCCTTCTTTTCTAAGACCTTCAATCACTAAACCAATTCTATACCAAAACTAATTCTAAAACCCTAGAATCTCGTTATACGTCTCTCACTCTACTATAGTCATGCTATTATTATTTTACATTCAGTTAGAACAGATCTGACCCCAATCTCTTCCATGCGGTCATTTTGACGAGATACTTCCAGGTAATTGTGGATAGAAGAGAGAGAGGATGAAATAGGGGAGGAAGGGGATAGAATGTTGAGCAAAAGCGGGACCGCCAAGGGCCTCTGGACGTGAAGGGGATGAAAGGGAGGACGGGAGTTCCACAAGGACTCAATATGGGACCTACCTCCGTCGTCTCCTGGAGCGCGCGGGGCAAAAGCCTTCACTCACACCTGATTAGGTACTCATCTCCGCTTGAAGATTACTTCGATGACTGAGCCATCTGTGACGTGTTTCCTGTGTGCGTGGACTCATTGCGCGGTAATCAAGCAGAAACAGGCTTACCGAGAGAGGGCTTTGCTTGCGCCAACAGGGGGAAGGTTACACTCAGCGGTGTGCCCCTGTGTTTTGTCTCTATATCCTACCTAGGAGATAAATGACACGTATTTTTATTTTCCCTTGTTCCTTTCTCCTTATCGTTTGGTTGAGAATTTCTCAAACGAACTATTTACTAAATAATCCTACCCTTTTTCTACCCAATCCTTTAAAAAAAATATCTATAAACCCCTCAAAAGAATACGATGTAAATGTTTGTAAATTAATGCAGAATACACCAAAGGCTTTTGAAGTGGACGTGGTCGTGTTGAGCCTGTTATCAATATTTGCTTCATTTATCGCTTGAATAATTATTAAACTATATTACGATTGTCTGGGAAATGTTTAAAATAAAAGTGAGCTTATATTTGCAAGTTTTGTCTATTTAAGCGATTTATTGTGAGACTAGTGGATTTACACATAGTATTAATAAATTAAACAGAAAATTCTATTCCCTCTAAAAATAACAACTAAGACGTGAATATATTTTTATGTGACTGGTTTATAAACTGGACTCTGATCTTAAGTTTGGTCATTTTACTTTTTCATTTCAAGAGAAAGTATCGTGATTGTGAAAAAAATCTAGGTTAGATTATGACAAATTTTTACGTTTTATGTGAATATAAACTCAAGAAAGTGGATTATACTAAGCTGTCTATCCCCATGTGTGTCTGTCTATCTATCTGTACCTGGCCACAGATCCAAAACGGTTTGATAGATTTTGTTCAAACTTGATATTGAGATATTATAGGGCTATACTACAAAACCATACTGCTGTTTATTTTTACCATAGCCCTTCAATTAATGGTAGTTAACTGATGATTAATTTTGTTTAATTCTAAATTTTGTAAGAATGGCTACAACGATTTTGTTAAAAAAAATTATCTAGGATCTTTGTTGAAGGTTAGTTTACTGATGATAAATTTTTCAAAAACTTGAAATATTTTACAAACTGCTCTAATGATTTGGTTACAAATGTGTATCTTGGGAGTGTTTGGCATGACAATTAACCATGTATACTTGTTTCGGGGGTAACTATGGATAGTTTAATGATTTTTTTTAACTTAAAATATTTTACATTATTATTATTATTAGCACCGCGTCTTACTACCCGCTCGGGTTATATGCACTTACGCTAATGTGTAATGGTAGGGTTATTGTGAGATGAAATGAAGGACCTACAGTTTAACGTGGAATCCGAACCACGGTGGAGGTCTGGCATTCCTCACATTCACAAAATGTCTTGTCAGAGGTGAAGGAAAGGTTTGGTAGTCAGATAAATCTGTGCCGGGACCGAGGATTGAATCCCGGCCGCCAGCACAGAAGTCTGACACCTTACCCCCTAGACCGCCAGGTCACCCAATATTTTACAAATGGCCCCAAAGATTTGGTTCCAAATTAGTATCTTGGAAATGTTTGACATGACAATTAACACTGTATATTGGTTTTGGGGGTAAAAACTTA
Source organism: Timema poppense (assembly GCA_902141375.1). Taxonomy (NCBI): domain Eukaryota; kingdom Metazoa; phylum Arthropoda; class Insecta; order Phasmatodea; family Timematidae; genus Timema; species Timema poppense. Next base: position 24,345 of record CABFOV010005474.1, read on the forward strand.
TTTATTGATTGTTTACTGATGATGGATTATAAAAAAACTTTAAATATTTGACAAATGGCCCTAATGATTTGGTTCTAAATTTGTATATTGGGAGGGTTTTATATGAAAAATAACCCTGTATACTTGGTTTTGGGTAAACATTTGATTAAGGGTCTTTTAATATTAGGCGTAACTTTTGAAAATTTAAACTTCTTTTAAAATGGCTTTAGTAATTTTGCTTAAAATATATATCTGGGGTGTGTATGACATGGAAATAATATATAAAGCTGTATACTTGTTTTTTGGGGAAGATTCAATATTATAGGTAGTTTACTGATGACATTTATTTTAAATTGAATATTTAAAAAAAATGGCTTTAGTGATTTGGTTAAAAATATGTATCTGGATACTATTTTACATATCAATAATATTGTATGTTTATTTAACTCAAATAAATTAATCTAACCCTCCATCAGGCGCAATGTGCTTCGTAACACCATTGGGTGCAACTACTCTGTTAGATAAACAATACAATTATCTCCCAATTTTAATAAAATTTTGTTGGAGAAGTACTAAAACTGTTTACTTTATTTTTATTTTGTATTAGAAACTTGAAATCAAGAACAAAACATTCACATGAATAATAAATAGTACAAAACTGGCCACTGAAATTATGCATTCACGCAAAAATAATAATTTGTGATTGTGAACGATTAAACCACTAAATGTTGAACTTATCACTAATAGCATTGAACTAACATAATTAATATTAATCTCAAATGCAGTTTATAGTTTTACTTATGTAATAATATATTTTTACAACAGTTCTAAGGAATAAAATCTGAAAATATTTAAATTCGCAAAAATGTACACGATCGGGTGCAACAATTCTCACGGATTATTTGTTCACAACTGAGGACCACTAAACACTGAGAAAAACAATGACACCCATTGTATAGAAGGTAGTGGAGAGGGAAGCTACTGGAAGCCCCGCTACTTTCCAGGAAAAATTCTAGCTTCCACATAAAAACAAGTTCCCTCTTCATCTCACAGATTAGATGCTCCCGATGTTGGGTTAAGAGTAGTTTACTTATAGCAAATTATAGGAAATTTGAATATTTTGTAAATTTTTCCCATGATAAATAAGAATACGTTTCTATTTGTACAAATAAAACATTTTAGCGTAATTTACAAATACATTGTTTTTGAAAATTGATTTTTTTAAAATATATTTGAATACTTTGGTTTAAAATTTATCCATAAAAAGTGATTATAGTAATTAACAAGGTAATTGTTTTGATTTTATGAGTAAAACTTATTTAAGGTTGGGTGGAAGGGGACGCGAGAAAATGTCAGTGTTTTTGCAGATTTTATGGAAAAACATTTTTTTGCCAAAATAAATCCTTACCTATATTGTAATTTGATAAGCCCTTTTCCGGTAATATAAATTACGACGAAATAACTGAACAGGTTTTGTCAAACGATCACTCATTTTAACGGTTAGGAGTCCAGGATGTCGGGAAAAATAGTTGTTTTCAACGAAAATCCTATGTTTACAGAGAATTTTAAGTTTTTATTCTTTGTTTATTCACCATGGAAACCGTTATTTGCTACATGGCTTTAAATCTCTAAATAAAATATATATCTTTGGCTAAAATAATTTTAACTCAATCTTAATTTGTTAGTCCGAACACATCACAATTTTCTCTTTGGATGCTTATCATGACACATATAAATTGGGATTCTTAAACCGGAGAAACATTAATTTTTTAATGGAATGCTGTTATCGTTAATTCGCATTTAAATAAATAATATAGATCAGAATTCAGAAATTAAAAGGTCAAGTTGTTAAGCTCGTTAAAATATGGTCTACGTTTTGTGTCGCGCATGACAAAATTATGTTTAAATATGTTTTGGTATGTATTATAAGTTCAAAAACGATAAAATGATCTTGAATGATGTTAAAAAAAAATTGCCATTTTAACTTTCAAAGTATGAGCTTTGGTGTTCATATTTTTAAATAATGGGTTTTGATGTTCATTTTAGCAAATAGTAACACAATATATAAGTTAATCTACGTTTTAATTTTACCGCTTAGTTTTGAGGATATGATATTTAAAAGTAATATTTTGTGTACCTCATCTATCATTTCACATTCTTACAAATACAGTAAGTTCCGTTATGTTTTCTTGTTGATATTTTTAAAAGGATTTTCAAAGTATCGTAATGTTTAAGTATCAAATCTATATTTTCGTATTCACTAACTCATTATCAGACTCTCTCACGCTCTCACACACTCTCAACCCTCACACTCTTCATCACACAAGTTTTCTCACATTATATTTATTATCTTTCTCCCAAATGATCTCTCTCGAGAACTATCTATCTCTTGAACGCGCTCCCAAACGCTCTCTCTCTCTTGAACTCCTTTATTTCAAACTCTTTCTATCTCACTCTCTTTCTCAAACCCAATCTATTTCTCAAACTCTCTTTCTCTCAATCTCGCTCTTTTAATTTCTCTTTTACAATCTAATTTTCTTTCTTTAAACTAGTCTGTCCCTCCTTTACTTTCTCTCTCAATCGCTCTTTCACACAACCTCATATTTTCTCTCTCTCTTTCACACAATATCTCTCCCAAAATTTTACACTCTATCTTTCACACACACACCTTTTATCGCGCATTATTCCATCTTTATACACACACACACACACACACACACTCACTTTCTCTCTCACACTCTTTCTCTTACACACAATCTCTCTTCTCCTACATACAATCTTTTTTTCTCCCGTTATTTCTTTCTCTAGCACACACACATTATCTCACTATCATTCTTACACTCACTCAATCTCTCGCAATTTCTCATTCTCAGTCTTTTACACTCACTTTCTCATACTCACACTTTCATTTTCACACTTACACTATCACACACTCAAACACCTACTCTTTCATCTTCACTATCACATTTTATCACTCTCTCTATCATATATATTAGTAGATATTATTTTATTAGCCCGTTTCCAATAATATAACTTAAGAAGATAAAACTGAAAAGATTTTGACAAATGAACAGTCATTTTAAATATCATTTTAGAAAACATTCTAAATTCAAAATTAAGTAAGGAGTTATAAAGATATGGTTAAGACTTAGAAAACCCACTTGATTATAATAAAAAGGTGAAAGGCTAGATAAACATAAGAATTACTAGAAAAAATAATAATAGTAAAACTTAATCTTAGGTTAATAATGATTATATTTAAATAATGAAAAACTCGTTAAAATAATACAAGAAAGAGATAAGTGAGATAAAAAATGAATAAATTGATAGATTAAAATAAATCAATGATATAACAATAGTTTGAAAGTCAATTGGTGACAATCAGTCAAAATAAACAGATACACAAAATATTAAAATAATTAATATCAGATCGAAAACTTATACGAGTACACACGGTAACAATCCATATAATGGAGATTGTTGTTAAATGGAATCAAACTTTAATAGAATAGTATCTTTTAAGTTGCAAAACATATTATAATAAAAGTTTTAGAGCGAAAAACCAATGATAAATGAGAATCCAAGTCTTAATGTCGTAACATTAACTCGTGTCCCGCACGACGACTTTGGGCCATGAATATGGTATTTTATACCGAAACATGTCGGCCAGAATTTAATCGGGTTTTTTAAACTCTGATTACCTAACCCAAGGAGTATGGGACTGAACAACATTAAGACTTGGATTCTCATTTATCATTGGTTTTTCGCTCTAAAACTTTTATTATAATATGTTTTGCAACTTAAAAGATACTATTCTATTAAAGTTTGATTCCATTTAACAACAATCTCCATTATATGGATTGTTACCGTGTGTACTCGTATAAGTTTTCGATCTGATATTAATTATTTTAATATTTTGTGTATCTGTTTATTTTGACTGATTGTCACCAATTGACTTTCAAACTATTGTTATATCATTGATTTATTTTAATCTATCAATTTATTCATTTTTTATCTCACTTATCTCTTTCTTGTATTATTTTAACGTGTTTTTCATTATTTAAATATAATCATTATTAACCTAAGATTAAGTTTTATTATTATTATTTTTTCTAGTAAATCTTTTTATTATAATCAAGTGGGTTTTCTAAGTCTTAACCATATAGTCATTTTAAAGATTAGGGAATCAGGATTCCGGTAAAAATAGTGGCCTAAAACTAAAACCCAATTTTCCTAGTGAATTTTCAATATTTCCCTTCTGTGTGGGCAGTGGTTCATTTGTACAATAATTCTTTGTTTACATCACCATGGAAACGATGATTTGTGTATTTCTCTATATTGGTAAATAAAATATCTGTCTTTGTTTAAAATAATAACAGCTCAATTGTTACTTGAGTGGTTTGTGCAATGAATAGATTGAGATCTGAGAAAGGTCTCATTTTAAAGTTCTCATCGCAGCGTTAAGGGGGAAAATATGCGTTTTTATTCCAATTACACACTGAAAACTCAATGTTTAAGTAAAGTTTGACCTGACGAGTACATTTTTAACTAAAAAGTGATTGAGGGCTTATTATTATTTCACAATAAAAGTTTAAAATACGATTTAGTGCAATAATCTGCAGCCATCGCTGCAACGACCCACTAGTAAAATATCTCTCCAGTAGAATCAAAGCGTTTAATTTTCTTCGCCTGGTGAAATCAAAAGTTGTCTAATATCTTTCAAGGGTGTCCTGAAATTTAATGAGAATGTTTTATCTTCATTTAAAAAGTGTTTAGATAATGCCATCATTCTCTTGACAGATGTTCAGGCACTGTTGAGTTCAACATGTGATCAAAATTAAACTCTCTGTTTGTACTGGAGAATATTTTATTTATTTTGGCCAAAACATTGTCTGCCCTAAAAAATATACAAAAACACTGGTCTTTTCTCGCATCCCCTTACATCCTACATTAAGGTTAGTTTACTAAAAAATCTATTTTTGAACATTTTTTCGAAGCTATAATACATAATATGAGAAAGTTTGTACGATTGTGTCGTACTATTTATTTTATTAAATCTCTTATTTCGTTTATTTAATTTATAACTAAGTACATGTTTTTTTTATTTGTCCTATATGTGATATAAATAATAAGTCACTTTTAGCTATTAACTAACTTAATGTAAGATATTTACGCACGTAAAAAAGTGACCAATTGGATACAATCAATTCAGACAGACTAATTATGGATGTCTTAAATAGTAATATAAAGTTCTAAAACAATCCGGATTGCTGACCATTTAAACTGTCTTATAACCCCAGCCATTTAAACTGATGGAGATTTACCTTAAATAATTTTCCATTATCCCTCCACGCAAATGTGGACACACTTTCTTAAATCCTATCTTTCTCATCCCTATACAATTAGTGTAGATATTTGGGGTGTACCAATGCGGATACCGATGAATCTTTATCGGGTGATTATTAGAGCATCGGCTTTAATCGTAATCAGCAATTAATATGCCGATCAATCGTGTGTGTTTTTTAAGAAAAATTTAAAGCAAAATTTTCTAGGTAGGAGTTAAGTAATCAAAATCGTAAAAAAAACCCAACTTTTATACACATTGCATCTGGGCTGTGGACTATGTTAAGATTACACAGCCAGATAAAGAACTATCTAGTTCCAACTATCACCAGTTATGCAAAAATTAATCATAAATTAAGATTATCAAAGCTTTAACTGTTGAGTTTTGAATTAAATCTTTTTGTATTAATTACATTAACTGATATAATTCTCTTAAGCATAATTCCCTTATAAATAATCAATAATCGGGGCTAATCGGGGTAAATAATCGTAGCATGAACAATTATTTTAAACAATCGGTAATCGGCTTTACTTAATTAGTACACCTCCAGTAAATATATTGTTAGTTCAATCAAACAATTTAGTTCAGTCGGTAGCATGTCTGTATATTGAGATAAGGGTCTTGGGTTGGATTCCCGGCATGGCCGAAAAATATATCATTGGTGAAGTAGGGGTTTACCATTTCACAGTGATAAAATAATGGCCTGGGACTGAATGTTGTGCTTGTCCTAGTCTAAAGTTATATTATAAGGCATATGAAGCTACGACAGTCCTAGCCAGCCGGTAATGGAAAATATATGGACTGACTAAAAAATTGACTCAGGTTGTAAGCAATAATGGATGAAAAGTAAAGTTATTAGCCAAAACGGGTAGTAAGGCATTGAAAATAAATCTGTTAACTTTTACTCCGACACTGCTATGGGTAAAATGGAAGCAGCCACTCACATATTTGCAACAAGACTGTTGACACAAAAATGATTCGGGAATATCAAAGATCTCCCCAAATATTGAAATCAACATTTTATACTTTCATATGAAAGCGAAGTGAGCATAAACTCTGCCCTAAGCAATATAATACAATACCATTCTAACCGCTTCCCTCTGCCTTCAAATCCATCAATAGGTTCATGAAAGAAAAACCATTCATTAAAATATACCATCCCGTCTTCCTTTCTTAAATACCAACAATAATCAATAAAAGCTCTCTTTCTCTGACTTTTTTTTGTCAGTTATCTTTTGATTCTACGTTCTTTCTTCCCCTACTTTCGAGAGTAATCTTTTGAAAGTGGAAGGAAAAGAAAGCTGAGCGGTTGCGTGTGAACTGCTCCCGGTACTCGAGTACCAGCCACGCCCACGATTCCCAACAATGGCGAGCAACAATGCGACCAAAGCAACAGGTTTCCTCCCTTGGCGACAAACGATGGATGGAAAGAAACACCCTTCATTATTATGTTCCCCGTGGCTATACATTCACAAAGGTAGACTTTTTATTTTCTATTCTTATCACTTTTACTAATATAGGTACTGTACAACACTATTTTTCTTTTACGTATCTGACTTTCAAAAACAGTCATTTATTTCGACTAGCTTATAGAACATATGACTTATTTAAATTAGTTTAATAGTCAAATAATAAATATTTATTGTCTAAATTGATTCCTATGCTATACATATAAAAATAATATAAGTAATAATAAGTATCTAACTGCTGATAGACCAATCGTATTGGTAGCTATTTTACCGTTTGTTGCATAGCACCTTACTACCCGTACGGTTTGCAAACATACCCTAATGAACTAGGGATGAGGAGGGTAGAAATCAGAAGAAGCAAAATAGGATTTGCATGAAAGGAGAAGATGTAACCATTTAGGCAAACCCCGACCCTCCTTCAATACACTCACAACAACTAACTCACTACACGCACGCACACTCTGTTCACCCTGGAAGGTAACACGCTTACTTTGACTGATTACACTATGGTGCAGCTTATAAGATAGGAGCATAGTGTAAACGGTCAAAGTAAGCCTGCTAACTATCAAGGTAAATGGAGTGAATGGTCGACCGTTATCCGTAATCAACAGGGGCTGAGCTGGCAACCACGCGTCACTGGGGAGTATTGCTGTAAGTAGTTCTCAAGTGGCTGCATAAATAATTGACCTAAGTTTTTTCAATCCCGGTCCTTATTGAAGCTTAATCAGGCACTGCATAATATAGGACCTTATTTGGCACTAAGCCTTTTAATAATGGGTATAATTATTGTGAATAATAAGGTAATTGGTGCAATCACTCGAGTAGGCCTACGTTTATTAAAATAAACTTACTAAACTATTGCCAACTAGAACGAACCCGAAATTGTTGTAAATTTTATTATTAAAGCAAGTTGGTCTAACTTAATATTATGTATTTCTCAAACGGCGATATATGTACCCTCAAAAGCATGGGCGTAGGAAGGGAAGGGTTGGGGTTTATGGGGTTCAAATTGACCTCCAAAAGTCTTCCGGATTTTCTAAAATGAAGCTTATGGCCTTATATCAAAATTCAAATAAATTATAGAAGAATATAATTTTCGAAAGAATAAAACAGACTAGTAACATTCTAAATAGCTTCTAAGGGCATCCAAATTTCAAAATTTTCCTAGGGTGGACCACTTTAAATATCTTCCAGAGAATCTTATTTGTATGAAAAAAACCTGTGTGATCAATATTTAAAATAGCTTTTAGAGTCATTCAATTTATAAAAATCTACCGAAGGAGACCTGCTATAAATAACAGCTAGAAGTACCCAAACTTAAAAAATAATCTGGATATAACTATAATAAATAGGTTTTAAAAGAATCTGATTTTCAAAAACTCTCCAAATTAGGACCACACCTAAATAATAGCTGATAACAATGTTCTTATTTCTTAGGGTTTAGTAGTAAATATTAACATCATGTCATTAACTCGCGATTTTTAATCCCCCTCCCCAAATTAAATTATTCTTACGCCTATTCTCAGAAGTTCACGAAGAATTTCAGGGGATACGTGATGAACCATTTAGTTTTATTAATCATACAATATTGTTGGCTAGTAGTAAGTTTGATAATCAAATTAACGCAGATTTAACGAAATATATCCAGAAGCTTCTAATTTCCTCTGCCACAGCCTTACATAGCTTACCCAGTAGAACATTACTACAATTTATAACAAACGTTTTTATTTTAAAAGATGACGGAAATATTTTCCCCTTTTTCATAAGGAGCTGTAAGGGGGTACATTAGTTGGGACATTTCCCCAAAAGAAAAAGTTTGGAAAACACTATTTTAAGTCATCACAATAATACAATAGTTTGTTTTGAATATTTTTGATTAAAACGTATTTCAAAAAGTATTTAGAACCAGAAAAAAGTAATGCATTTTTTTAATACTTTTTTAATTATATTGGTTTATGTGATAGAGAAATAATGTAAATATACTATACTCTTATTTAATTTATCTTTATTCTGAACCAGGTGAAAAGTTGCCCTAGGAACATGACTACTTATTGAAATGTTGTGTTTTGTTTGTTCGTTGTCAACGAAATTAGGGGGCATTGACAGCAGGATATCGCTCTTCATTTGTCGCATCGCAATGCATGTCGGGTTCCCAGCAGTAGGGCGTGCGCTCTGTCTTTGTGAAGGTTGAGGTTAGGGTTGGTCAATGTGGCCGTGGAATTACAGCTTCAGTTACAATAATTACAGTCTAGTTTCTCACGACTACCTCCCAGCGATCAATGATGTCACAACCTGCTTGTGTTGATAGAATGAAATATAAATAAACTGGAACATTACATTTCATTTACAAGTCACCTTTTCATGTCAGATAAAATTAAACACACATTTATTTGGTTCAACTCATCCACTCTCTTACGGGATGTACACAAATTTAGATTAATGAACCAGGTATGAGGAAAGGTGGAATTTAAAAGAAATATCTCAATTTGCAAACCATTTAGGAAAGACTAGGCTCATTATTTTTTAGTTTTTATGCTTTGGCAGTTACATTTGTTATCAACCATTAGTATTATGAAAACTAACGTCTAAGACAATCTTTCATTATCTCATTATTAAAAAGAAAGGAGTTGTTTCTCCAAGGTCAAAATCCCAATAAAAAAATATATCTGGTATTATAGACCTAATAACACATTCATTTAACCCCCCACACCACCCTCTCCCCCTGCACCCCAAGTACAATCAACATTAGCATGAGCCCCGACTTCTCCAGGCAAAGTCAAGGAACTGGTGTGGAAGCAGTTAAATTTAAGACTTACTTCGGTGGCCGCATGGTCTAAGGCACAACTCTCACAGTTGACTAGACTACCGATGGCGTGGAGGTCAAAATTCGAGTCTAGTTCTGATGTACTGACGGTGTTTTTTTCATAAATGGTTTTTCACTTAAATGTGGGTACATTTCCTCTAAACATAACCTTCATAATCCCTTAGACCTTGAGCATAGTTAGTACACAAGCGTATAACCTAAACGAGTAGTAAGACACGGTGCTAAAAAATAAGTTAAATTTAACAATAACTTTAACAATGGATTTTATATAGTTTCACCCACATCGGTGGTCACGTGGATTAAATAAGGATCTACATTTATCAAGCTACTTGATTCAAATTATTTGAAGGTACAATACTTAATAAATATAAAGATCTATTAACGTAACATCTGAATTCGAGTTCCAAGGGAAATCCAGGCTCAAGTAGAGGACTGGTTTACTATTGCTTGAAACTTTAATTGACTTGAGAAATGTTAGAATTGGCTTGTGAACAATTGAAGAGTTAAAACGATGATCAATGGCTGATTAAGTCTAGTTACAGTTGAGTAAGAATAATATTACTGCGCAAGTTTAACTAAAATTATATTTTCTTTGTTACTAGGTTGAATACCTTCAGCCTCAGCTATGTGCATGATTAGAACATTTCAATAAATAGTATATTATTATTATTATTATTATTATTATTATTATTATTATTAGCACCGCGTTTTACTACCCGTTCGGGTTATACGCACTTACGCTAATGTGTAATGGTAGGGTGATTGTGAGATGAAATGGAGGACCTACAGTTTAACGTAGAATCCGAACCACGGTGGAGGCCTGGCATTCCCCACATTCACAAGATGTCTTGTCAGAGGTGAGGGAAGGATTTGGTAATCAGATAAATCTATGCCGGGACCGAGGATTGAACCCCGGCCGCCGGCACAGAAGTCTGACACCTTACCCCTAGACCGCCAGGTCACCAATAAATAGTATAGAGTATAGCTTTGAATTAAAATTACAAGGTGTGGATATATTCCATTTATTAGAACTTATACATTTTTAGTACCATGCCTTACTACCCATTCAGGCTATACGACTATGTACTAATTACTCTAATATGTTAGTGATGAGGAAGGTTGTGTACTATCATTTGCGTAGGAGGAGAAGGAAAAACCACTAAGAAAAAATTTCCATCAGTACACCTAAACCCCGACCTTCTCACCATTGACAGTCAACCCTATTTTGCGTGATGCCTTAGATGATGTGTCCACCCAAGTGGGCTGAAGTTCTCAATTAATTTCACAAAATCAAAAACTATAATGACAAAAATATGTAAGGGACACCTCTTTAAACAAAAATTAGAAGATCTACAAGTAGAGTTTGAAAATATAACCATTAGATCGCTTTGAATGAAAATTAATTAACACCCTATCACACAATTTAGGTATTACTGAACGCAAAACATTTCTTCTCGCTTCAATTGAAGCCATCTTAAGAGCTTGTCTTTGAAATTTCATGTCTTACTAATATGACGTAAACACACAAACCAGCTTCATAATACTTGATTCAAGTAACTTGATAAATGTAAGCCCCGTTTAAGTCGTTAATCTCATCTTTGGTGATGGGGAGGTCAAGGTTCGAATTCCTTTATTTTATACCAAGTTTTTTAGGGGTTTTACATTTGGCCTCCAAGCAAAAGCTGTTATATTTTCTCTTAGCTATACCCTCCTCTTTAGTTTAGACATGCCGATAGTCCATACAGGTAGTAAGACACTAATCATTTCAGAAAATATATTTCATTAATCACAGAAAGTAATAAACAAAATTATAATACAGGCTGTTCAAGAAAATTAATAGTTCAGAGCTTTAGGATCTTGTAGTACTAAGTTAATTAAAATTAATAATAAAAAGTGCTAGTAAACGCAGGCCTGAGAGCCTACTGACACAGAGATACGGGCAATTTAATATTTTTGCTTTTATAATTTAACTGACCCCATTTATAGATATTGAACTTGCACTTTTTTTTACCTACGTACACATGAGTTTACATTTGACTTTCACTTGTTTACCTAACTTTACATTTGGGACCGAAGGTAAACAAAAAAAGAATACTGACTTCATCTAGAAGCTATATAGTATTCTAATGGTAGCTATTGGCAGCGGTTTAAATAATTTAAGTGGCATTGCTATTGTTTATGAACATTTTACCAATTGGTGATTTTAAGTTCACTCATAATGTGTGTAGTTGTCGACATTTTGAACATATATTCGTAGGCTTGGGCAAGTTTTTATTAACAGTAATTGTTTGGGGAGCGGGGGTCCAACGCCTCAGTTGACCACCCTTTCCCTTAGGTGCGTTATTGCATCTCAGGCTCCCTCTAATCAAATTAATGTATATCTCCTTTAAATTTAACATTCCTTATCCTTATCAGTATGAATATACAAATAGCTCACAAGAAAATTGGACTTCAATGAAGACTTAGTCAAAACTCAATAATTAGTCGACGTGGAAAGGTGACGTAATAATATAATATTCCAGTTTATTTCTCTTTCATTCTAACAAAACAAGCAAGTAGATAGTAACATCATTGATCGCTGGGCAGACCCGGGGAGGTAACCGTGAGAAACTAGACTGTAATTATTGTAACTGAAGCTGCAATTCCACGGCCACATTGACCAACCCTAACCTCAACCTTCACAAAGACAGAGCGCGCGCCCTACCGCTGGGAACCCGACATGCATTGCGATGCGACAAATGAAGAGCGACGTCCCGCTGAAGTCATTGTGAAAGGCCATGTTCGGCGAGGGGAAACAAAAGTTGTGGGTCTTTATATTTCTTTGCATTGAATTTCTTTTTTTCTCTTTAGAATGTAAGGAATATACCACCACGATTTATTTATTACAACGTTTTAGGGAGAAACGTTCGACATTGAAATAATTCATTTTTTTTAGCATTTCTCTAGAGTTATGAAGGTGAGATGGAATGGAGGGCTGGTCAAGGTCAGTATGTTTTAATTTTTATATTACATTTATTTTGTATACACGTTAATTATTTCTTCAGTATACGTTTAGTTTAGTTGTGTACTCCTAGTAATCTGGAAAGTTATTGAAGATTTGTCATAAACATCCTGACTTGTGATGAGAACTTTATTTTTTCATTAAAAATTTTCTCATGAGATTCCATTTGGCTCAAGACAAACATTAAAAAATGACTGTTGATAGTACAATGTGTAGAAAATTAATCTAAACGCATATATTTAAGCAAAATCTTCTTTTTTTTTGCCAAAATATATTTTTGTTATACAAACCGTAAATATACTACATACTGGCTTAGTATTTTTGTTTCCTTCCACCTTAACTTAATAACTGCGATCTTAGAACTATGACATCTCAAAAATCTTGAATGGATAAAATACATAATTTCTAAGATTTTTGCATTCATTACAAAAGAATAAATTAATATTCCTATATCCATGTCGTATAATATTACAATCAGCTAGTAAAAACAATAATCCAACACATTGGCTCTGTAGGTAGTGTGTCTGTATATTTACCTATGTTCGATTCTTGGCATGTTCAAAACACGAATCACTGGCAAAATGTGTTTTATCTCTTTCAAAGTGATTAATTAATGACGCGGGACTGGATTTTGTTTGTGGTCAAAGTTTAAATTAGTTCATAGGGCGTGTGCTAACATAATCAGTCCATTCAGAAAGTGAACCTTAAATACCAAAAATAAATGATCAAAATAAAACAAAAAAATCGCCCAGTTTTACTGTGAAATCTTATGATCCAAATGTTTTTATTATAAAACTTATCCGGCTGTATATTATAAAGTTTTGGTGGTTGCTATGGTATGTAAAGTATTGTAATATGGTAATGGTTTGCCGGTGATTATAGGGTTAGAGCACGTACACTTCCTATAAAATTCTACCTTTCTTATCACAAGTGTAAATATGCAGACAAGCCCACCGAGTAGTAAGGAGCAATGCGTTAAAAATAGGTACTGAGAAGATGATAATAATATAATGCATCACTCTAGTGTTAGACTAGACTACCAATGATAGGGAGATTGGGGATCGAACCCCAGTCGGGTGTATCGAAGATGGTTTCACACTCTCCCTTCTATAAAATGTGGGTATACTTAATCTAAATTCAACCTTTAGCACCCTAGCTTAATTAGTACATATGCGTATAGCCTTAATAGTTAGTAAAAGGCAGTGCTAAAAAATACAGCAGAGCGCAGATTATCCAAACCCTGAATATCTGAATCTCCAACTAACCGAATCCCTGCCCCTGAGACATAAGGCCTTTTCTAAATCACTAGGCCAGCCCCAAGTATCGTTATTCCTGTCCAATTTTTAGTTAAATTGATACATTTTTCTTGTTTCATCTGTTTTAAAAGTTTGTATCACTATTCTGCTAGTATATACACAAAATAGTTTTTTGTATTGGTGAATAATGTTTCTACCCCTTAATCCAAATATCAGAATTTTCGATTTTATGACCCAGCTTTGACAAAAATTAGACTAATTCGGGTGGTCGGTTTTCTACTATATTTGAATACGGCTCATTGAGTTTAAAAATTAATAATTTTAGAAGAAAATCAAAAAATTATCAAATTAAATAATGGCCAATAGTTATATAGCTTAAATAACAGAAAAGATAGTATCACAATACTTTGAAACGTCCAATCATAGTGTGATGGTTGCATCAGACGTTAGTTTTATTATTATTATTATTATTATTATTATTATTATTATTATTATTATTATTATTTAGAGCCACGTCTTACTACCCTTTCGGGTTATACGCCTAAGTACTAATTACGCTAATGTATTAAGAATGGGAAAGGTTGACCTTAGAAGAAGTGAATGGATGAAGAGTGGAAACCCATTTAGGGAAACCCCCAGTTCACCCGACTGATATTCGAACCTCGATCTCCCCGTCCTCGGCAGTCTAGCTCAACACGAAACTATCACGTTAGCTAACTACACCACATCGGACTTTTGTAATGTTTAATAAATACAGGGCGTGTATTTTAAAGTTTTAGTTAAGATTTCAACTCCTATCTTTAAAACAATCAATGAATACAGAATAGATGTAGTAAGTTTTAGTTTGGATATTAACATCAATCTTTAATAATGACATTTGAATTTATTTAAAGTAGCTACATTTCCATAATGTCTAGAGCTCCACCTTTGACGGCAAACTGTTGAGGAACCCGACAAACCTACAAAGCGGGCGATGATCAGGCCGCCCCATACAGATAGGAAATGGAATGGCGGCGGTCCCTATTCAACCCCCTAGTCGTTAACTTGCCGTCGTCGTCAACCCTCTCAACGGTACGACGCCAAGCGTCGCTGTGTCACTTACCAGTAAATGACGCGGTTATCGCTTCATGCTCAGAGAGACACCGTCTCCGCTCAACAAGGGCACATAGGACAGAACGGGACGCGTTTCATAGAGTAGTGAACAAAGGAGCTCCTTTTCCTTGTGGTTGAGTGGTCATAGGGGCTGACTAGAGGTTTAATTCTCCTTTACGCGATCCATTGTTAAGTCCAAAGGAGTTTAGTATTATGTGCGAGTTAATTATATTTCCTAGAACGCCCCTTCCTTGAACTAGAGCACTGAGACATAAGTTTTATAAGGGTTACATTAGTTATTTTTATCAATAAGTTCAACCTTATTATAATTAAACAAATTAATATTAGGGAGGTACAGCACAGTCTTTTTATTATGAAGGGCCCTATCTCACATTAAGAAATGTTACTAGACCTACTCTAATACATTCAAATGTTAATTAATTTTATCTGATTTTGATCCATTTTATAGATATTATAAAATAACAAAATAAAATTGCAAAATATTATCGATGTTTGCTAAAAAATTATGTTTCTTTTTAATTTTCTAAAAAAACCTTCCTACAAAAAGTGGACTGTAGATTAGAGGTGTTGTACCCACACTAGCGTGGAGAGAGGGCGAGATTTAAAATTTTTTGAAAATTTCTGTAATAGCTTTGTTCTGGAAAATATTGGTAGTAATAATAATCATGTCATGTAATTTTATTTTTATTTATTAAAGTGTTAGCCAACAGTTGAGAACGCAAACACAAAATCACGTGGTTTGCAAATTAAATAATCATACAGATTTTTAAATAAACAAATTTTATAGCTATAAGTTAATAAGTAGGAAAGCAAGAAAAAGATGATTCTGTAATAATAATTGTTTCTAAAGAAAAGCCTACAATAAACAAACATGATTATAATAATAATTAATGACATGGATGTTCCCTAAATAGCTATCTAATTTTAGATCTTCTTTTATGGTAGAGACCAAATTCTGAAAGTCTAGAGTTAGCGCTGCTTATATAACGGTAAGGGCTGAGTTTGTACGTGGTACTGATGGAAAATATTTTAGTTTCAAGAAGCACGAGAGGGCACATTAATGCCCACATGTTTAAGGCTAAAATGGTGAGATATTTTATTATTAATAATGCTAAAAACATAAAGTGCATCCCAATATAGTCTTCATCAGAAGAGAGTTTGCAGACCTAAAGGGTTTCGAATTCTATTAAAATCGTTGTGAAACTGTTAGAAAGTAATTTATCAATGCAAACAGCGAACAATTTCTCTACAAACTTTCCAATTTTAGAGAGCCAGTTAAGGTGACGGAATTTCACGCCACACTAGCACAATATGGCTTGGGATGAAGAAAATACAGTCAACTTTATAGAATTGGGAAGTAATATATTTAACTAGGCCGAGTAATTTAAGAGAGTGAGAAAATACATGATCACCGTTATAGTGAAAATAGAGCTATAGCCTTAGTTTTTGATTTATTGATTGACATTCTAATTTCGGTATACCATCGTAATATACCGTTTATATATTTGAAAATTCAAACAATCAGCAAGTTTTATAATAGTTTGAGATCATCAGCAAACAGAATTTAGTTGTAAAATTGTATGTACAGTACGTACTTACCAATATCATCGATAGATATATTAAAAAGAAAATGTCCTAAATCTGACCGTTGAGGGATACCACAAGGGACTAAAAATTTGTTGGAGGTATTCAAATAAATTTTGATAGTCAAATACCAAAACCAATTTACATAGAAATTTGATAGGCCAAAATTACTAAGTTTTGATATAATAATACACTGCGTTGATAATGATCAAAAGTTTTACTTTGATCAAAATAAGTTGCACCAATCTGACCTTGAGTAGAGACTTGAAAGGTAACATGTTCCAGAACTCTACTAAGTTGGTTACAGTAGATTCATTGTTTATAAACATATGTTGACTGACTGTTGAAGGACGGTTTTTAAAATAGTGAAACATAATATGGTCATGTATTATTTTCTCAAATAATATGTTTAGTATGTACAGGTATGTAGTTAATAACACTGATTTTAACGCCTTTTATATATGGAAACGATTAAATTATATTTTAATACTTCAAGAAACGTTTCACTTGACAAATTAAAGTTTAAAAGATATTTTAACAATGGGTTAAAGATAAAAGCAAAATCGTTAACGGTTAAGATTAGTATTACATCTACCAAAAAACACCTTTATGAGCTTATGTATTTAATAGCAAGAGATACAGCCAATATTATAATAATAATAATAATAATAATAATAATAATATTTTCAATGATATGGAATAATAATTTTAAAATTTATTAATGAATCAATTTCAAAATTAAATGAGTAAATATAATGGAAGTTTAGTTATTCGTAAAATGGGTATACCTACCAACATTAAATACATTAGTTTCTAGTTTGTGTGCCTACTGAAAAAACATGACGTACTCTTGTATTCCAAAAGATTAAAATATGGTAGTTTATTTTCCACACGAATATAACTATTAAGATACGAACATTTCACATTTATATTACACCTTGCTTTTCTTCCCAGCACTAGTTGTGTAGTAGGGGCTCGGTTAAAAACAAGATGGTCCACTATGACTACATCATATATTTGTTAAGCATTTTAAACCTTGAAAACTTAACTTCTTACAAAGTCAAGGCAATCTCAGTGGTCTTGCGATAAAGCACTCACCTAATGGTCCGATGTTCGTGGCTTCAAATCCAGACAGAGTCGACAAGATTTTTTTTATCGATAAAAATATTTAGCAAAAATGTATTCCAAAGGTGAAGTAAAGCCATTGGTCTCATGTCAATTGTGAAATTCAAAAACACCATAGAAGCTATGTGAAAATACCTTTCCTGTCGAAATTGGTAGGTCTTTTCACTCTCGCTCATAGTGATTCTCGTGTGTTAATATAAGAAGTCTGTTCAGATATTGCACGTTAAATACCTCAAATAAATAAATACTAAGATTACAGAGACAATGGTGGATTATCAAGGTGGGGATGTAGG
>CABFOV010005475.1:0-18022 GCA_902141375.1 Timema poppense
GTAATATTTCTTTATTCCGCGTTCACATGCAGCAAGTACCAGGCTAGTCACCGCTCCAAGGCCAGAGCTCACACTACTACCCAGCTGCCGGGATCTGTCGCCAACACTAGGGGAGGGAGAATTGTCCCGTTATAACTTATAAGGGCAACGTTCCCACCCTGCCTGCTCGTTTGCAGTCAGTGCTCGTCACTACAGTCATTTTCGTAAATAATCCAAATAGACTAAGTTGAGGATTATGTAAAAAAAAAGTTTTAAATAAACTTCAAGATTTTTTTTTTCCTTGGTCAGTGAGAAAAAAATATGTGAAAATGTGCTCATTTTCAACGACTTTTTAATAATATATGCGGAGATATGAGACTAGGATTGATAAAATTACTGCTCTAGATTTAGACTTCCTCTAATAAATAAAGTATTTTTTGCTAGGCTTACAACATCATATGTTTAAGATATTTGAGATCTAGCAGTGAGCTTTACTCTCTACCTTTCCTCTCTTTCTTATTGACATGACCAAGGGTGGTTGTAGATGAAGGGTGAGAGGAAGTATAAGCAGATTTAATAGAGATATAGTTCCAGAAAACGACACAGGTCATTGTATTTTAAGCTGTGTCACCTGACCGTGTTTGATATTTTCTCGCTGACTAACGCGGCCGCCTTAAGTAAATATCTGGTTGCTAGGGATGGTTATATAATATTATTATTATTATTACTGTCCTTGGTTAAGCTATTTTTTACGTAGTTGGGTAATTTAATGAGTTTGTTTGTTTACTCACATTGATGGAAACGTGGAATAAAGAGTCATTGTCTTGTTCGTTTTTCCATTGAGTTGCTGCCACACGAGCGGTTTACCTCTAAATAGACAGTTGAATTGCGGCACCACATTTTTAGAGCCACGTACTTATTGCGGCCCGGGCTGTTGACCTAACCTAACCTAACAAACCTCAAATTTTTGACAAAACCATTGAGCGAGAAAAAACTGAGGAAGTTTGGACATTACGAGGGATGTCGACATGAGACGATGATAGTTTCTATCTGAAATTTAAGACAGCTTGACACACTGCAAACTGCTAATTAGGTGAACGCAACTTATACCTTTCTCTCAAGTGAGTGGGCCGCAATTCGTACGTGTCTCTCAAAAAACCGGGCCGTAACTCGTACACGATTTCAGGCCTAGCCGCAACTCACCCACATAGTGATGGGGAGATTTAGGTTCTAATCCCAGCCTAAACCTAAATTGTTCCCTATTCTCGATTGGTAAAAATGTTGTTACAATTGTTTTAAATTCTACCTTCCTTATAATAATAATAATTATAGCCCGAATGAGTAGTATATGGTAGTGGTAACCCTGTAAAAAACGTTCCTAATTTCATTTTTCTATCTGACAGCTGAAAAAGTAACTAGAGCTGCTTTCACGTATTCATACGTCAATTCATGTGATCTTTAACTGTCACTTTGATGGATAGTAAAACACCTATACTAATAAAACTATTTTTACTGTAAAATATCATCAATTTAATTAATTAATCAAAGTCTAGAACTATCCGCCTCGGTGGTCAAATGTACTAAGTTGTCACTCTCGTGATATACTGGACTTTCTATGTCACAGAGGTTGGTGGTTGGTGTTTGAATCTCGGTTGAGTTTATTGAGGCTGGTTTTTCCTAAATCTCCACGCAAATTTGGTTCAATTGTCTCTAAATTTAAACTTAATCAGCATTAAAACATTAGTTTTAATTAATACATATGCGTGTAATCCGAACAACTAGTAAGGCGGTACTGAAACCAATAATAATTAAATTTTGTTAGTTTAAATGTATTAACTAGATGAGACGAGCCAAGTGTAGTGATTTTTTTTTATCAAATTAACTTTATGAATTTTTAGACGACATTAAAGTGGTACAATTATAGGAGTCTGGGGGACAATTTAAATTAAATCTTTTTAATTTTTTAATTTATTTGAAGTATTTAAAGTGCTAGTTCTGAACCGACCAATACATCATCACACTAGAATTTCTATTGGTGAAATCCGGGAAATTACATACAACAATTGACATTGGACCCAAAGCCTTTATTTTCCCTGCGAAAGAAGTTGTGCAACGGATTTTTAACACTCAAGTAAAAGCCGTCAACCCCTGCTGGGTTTTAACCCACGAACATTGGGTCCTGAGGTGATCACTTTAGCACGAGACCACCGAGGTTGACAATATAAATGAAGATTTCGGACCCACTTTGGTAATAGAATGATCTAAGTCTATGGGTCGGCAACCCGCGACTCTTTAACGTTTCAGGAAAAGGTGACACTATAATTGTTTTAATCAAATCTCTTGAAGTGCGTACTTAAAAAAACTCCCCAATCCACCTTAAATTGGGAATATAGGGAGCGTGAGAATAATAATAATTATTATTATTAGCACCGCGTCTTACTTCCCGTTCGGATTATACGCACTTAAGCTAATGTGTAATGGTAGGGTGATTGTGAGATGAAATGGAGGACCTACAGCTTAACGTGGAATCCGAAACCACGGTGGAGTCCTGGCATTCCACACATTCACAAGTTGTGATTAAGACACGTCTTATCAAAGGTGAAGGAAGGGTTTGGTAATCAGATAAATCTGTGCCGGGACCGAGGATTGAATCCCAGACCCCAGCATAAAAGTCCGACACCTTAACCCTAGACCGCCAGGTCACCCTACACATTATACATACATGAAAATTCTAGAAGAAAATTAAACACAAACTATAAAAGCTTAGGAAAATTTATATAAGAAAATTGTAGATTTAAATTAGATTTTTGCACTAAAATTACACTAAGTTGAAAAAAAATCTTAGTTGGTTTATTGTTGTTTTCCTTGACGCAATTAATAAACTTTTCAAGTTCGCTGATTTCATTAAAAAAAAATTTGTCTTATACGTCTTGGAATTCAATAAATTTTTCTTTTACTATGCGTCAATATCGCTCACGTTATTTGACGTTATTGGCATATTGGGTGATTAAATAACTATTGTTAAGTTAGGTTTGAAATAGGTACAAGCATGAAAAAATTAGCAATAGGCTCAGAACTAAAAAAATATTTCCTTCGAATTAAATGGGTTTTTTTGCCATTGATTTTAATAATAATTTCATGTGGAATCACGGTGAACATATCTCATATATCCCTGTGTTACCTCGTGGTCTAGGGGTAAGGAGTCAGATTTCTGTGCTGGGGTCCAGGGCTCAATCCTCGGTCACGGCACAGATTTATTTAATTACCAAACCCTTCCTTCACCTCTGACAAGATGTGTATTATCACAACTTGTTAATGTGTGTAATGCCAGGCCTCCACCGTGGTTTGGATTCCACGTTAAGCTGTAGGTCCTCCATTTCATCTCACCATCACCCTACCATAACACATTAGCGTAAGTGCGTGTAACCCGAAAGGGTAGTAAGACGCGGTGATGATAATAATAATAATAACATATCTCTCTAACTGGCGGAGGCTAGGAAATATCTATATTTAAACACTCTATTTTTAGTAACATAACCCCCTAACTGCTGAAGGCAAGGAAAAATTCCAAATATTACACACCTCTATAAGTTATCTGAAGTGCTTTTTATGGTAGCACAGCCTCCTAATTTGTACTTGTACCTTAATATTGATTTGGTTTGAACCATAAATAAAGCCATATATATTTTGTTCATATTATTTGGGGGGGAGTGGTTGACCCCTCAACACCCCTCCCCGACTATGGCCTTGATCTTAATGTACTTGTACAAGTAACAGTACTAGCAGTGAGGACAAGAAAGTTAATACATTAGCCCCATGGCTTCTTTGGTACTGACTGACAGTTGACAGTTAACATTTACGTATATACCTAAATTTTTACTGTCAGAAAAGACAGCTGCTAAACACATGTTTTTGCATATCATATGGTTCGGCGTAGGGATACATAATTTGGTCTGGTAACTTTTCAAAGCATACCCTCTCAACTAGCTCAATGTAAACACATGCTTGTCAAAATAGTCTAGGTCAGTATTTCTCAACAGTGGCCCAAGGGCCAGATGTGAACCGCCAAGAACTTCAGTATGAACCGAGGTAAATAAATAAGGTGAGGTAGGATGTAGGGGAAGCGAGAAAAGACCTGTGATTTTGCAGTTTTTATAGAAAAACACTTCTTTGTCGAAAATAAATAAAATATTGCTCCATTAGCAACGTTTAGTTAAATTTTCTTCTCATGGTGATATCAACAGTTGTTGAATATCTGTCAAAGGTGTCCTGGATTTTAATGATGACTTTTTTCTTCATTTAAAATTGTATCATCTAATACTGCTATGCTCATGGCAGATAGTCAACAACTGTTGATATCACCATGTTAAGAGAATTAAACCAAATGTTACTACTGGAGCAATGTTTTATTATTTATTTTGGACAGAGAAATGTTTTGCTATGAAAATTGAAAAAACACTAACCTCCTCTACAGTTCCCTAAATCCCTAACTTAAACAAAAAAATATAAATATATGTAACAAATAGACATATAATGTAGACCAAAGTAATTTAATGTTTGAATTAATCGATAATCAAGTTACACAAAAACTGAATAGCAACTTTACGGGCAAGTCAATGAGTAATTTTTGGACTAAATTTTTGACTAAATATCTAAAATTTTTATTATGTTTGGGTCTACCTAAAAATGTGAATGAAGCTTTCTGAGATGAACAATATATAAAATACTTACAGGTACAATTTAACAAGTGCTCATATTAAAAACTCCCTAAGATTAGCAACTACATCATTTACTCCAGATTTTAAACAAATTGTTGAAATACCTCACCCTCACTTTTCTAATTAATTTATTGATAAATCTTTAAAGAAAATTGTTTATAATGAAGTGTTTTGGTTTTTATTTTGGAGTAGATGTAGATTTACCAAATTAAGCTTTAACATCTACTGCCCAGGTCCATGAAAAAAAAATTGTGGCCCTTGGTGAGAAGTAATTGAGAGGCACTGGTCTAATTAACCAAACAGGGACGTGTCATTTTGTACTAACTCTTAGTTAGAAATTTATGTCTATCCTGCTTTTTTTTTTCGTCTTCTCGGTTAGAGCTGTGAGATTGAAATTTACAATAGAAAGGTAGTACGAAAGGAAACACTATTAAGTGTATGGAACTTTACCACGACCACGTGTGCTTGTGGTACACCACAAAGTCTAGTTATAAGAACAATAAGATGCGTCAAAATTCCCTCTAAAAGATTTCCAGTGAAATTAATACTTAATGTTTCACGCATGCCAAACCTTTTTAAGCCGCTTCTTTTTAAGTCACATACTTTTTTAATAACAGGAAACACTGCCAATAAAATGGTTCATCCTCTTTCCACGATGGCACAACTGGTACTGGAGAGGGGAAAAAAAAAACTTTTGTGTGTATACCTGTTTATAGTAGGAATGGTGGTATAAAAGGCCTTTTACCCTGCAAGATTTTATTATGTATTATTATTATTATTTAGCCCCGCGTCTTACTACCCGTTCGGGTTATACGCTTTAAGTACTAATTACGCTAATGGATTAGGAATTGGGAAGGTTGAATTAAAGGAAGTGAACCCGCATTTGCGTGGAGGGAGAGTGGAAAACCATTTAGGTAAAACCACCCCCAGTTCACCCGACCGAGATTCGAACCTCGATCTCCCCGTCCTCAGCAGTCGAGCTCAACACGACTAGCGCGTTAGCCAACTACGCCACCGAGGCGGGCTACCCTGCAAGAATTCTACTATATATTAAGATTTTAGTAGGAAAAAAGACCTTTCTTACCATGGATGAGGTGGACACCTACTTGCTCTGAGTTTAGGCAAGTAAACTAGTCAGTCCAGTTACTTGTACAAGTAATTAACCAATATAATATACCAATGTAAGCCCTGCTTAAGGCTAAGTTTCATCTGACTTCCTCTAGTAACGTTCGCGTCGCACTCAAAAAGTGTCCAAATTATCGTTCTTAGGACCAGGAAAAGGCGGGGGTAGGGGAGAATGTTGAGGGAGGGTATTTTCCGAATCACCCAATGATGATAGATTCACAAACTAACAGGGCCCTTGTGATGGGATGCTTGACCATCACTTCGTTATTTCCAGGAGTTCCGCTGCTTGGGTGGAGCCGAGCCGTAGCGAAAAGTCTCTTAAACAAAATGTTGATGTCAGCATGTAAATAAAAATTAAGCTACATTATTTACTAAAGCAATACTTGATTTATTTTGACCAGATAAAATGTGTTGCTATAAAAACTGCAAAAATGTATTTCTTCAACTCACCTACACTTCCCACCTTAAAATGCGTCGAGTTGGATCATTCCATTCGTGGGGTGAATACGATGTCACAATCAACTAGTTTATTTTTTTTACATCTATTATGGCTTGGATCAGTTTTTTTTATTCATGTCATATATTTTTCCAATACCGGCTGACTCAGCTTGTCTTAGCTTCATATGCCTTATAATATAACTTAGGGCTAGGACATGATAAACATCCTGTCCCTGGTCGTTAATTCATCACTGTGAAATCTAAACCCATATTTCACCAATGATAAATTTTCGGCCGTGCCGTGAATCGAACTCGGGAACTTAAACTTAGTATACAGACACGCTACCGAATGAGTTAATGTGTCGGATTCACAGACCACTAGTGGGTGATATTTATATCCAAACTTACTCTATATTAGTTTATTATTAATTGTTCGCCATGGTAACATGGGAAAGGCAAAAGATCGTGTGGAATATCTTTATTAATTGTAAGTTTGTTATGTTTTGGTTTTGCCTCCAATCTTACTAAATGTTCAGATTATACACATATGTACTAATTACGCTAATGAGTTAAAAGAAGAATAAGGTTGAATTTAGAGGAAATATAGTTGCTTTTGTTTGGATGGAGAGTGTAAAACCAGATTTGGATAAAACCAATCTCAGTACACCCGACCGGAATTCGAACCCCGATCTTCAAGTCTTTGGCAGTCTATTCTAACACTATAGTGTCGTCCCAAGTAGATCTTGTTATGTTAAAACCTAAATTAATGTTATAAATTATTGCGTAAAAGTTTATTAAACTTACCTCTGTTTTAAATGTAGTTGCACAATATTAAACTTGTGTAAGAAAAGTTATCTCCATGAACTTGATTGCTTTTATTATTTTAACGACGTTGTCTATTTGTAGATTTCGAGCTTATTTTGTGAAGCGGGTTTCATCTTAACATGACGCACCTAAACCGTCTAAGCGATATCATAATATACGCCAATGTACGAGATAGAAAGCGAGGGACGAAAATGAGCATTTCACCCTGCGAGGCTTCTTGTTTATCTACTAATTACCGTTTCTCTCTTCCTCTGACAAGCTTACACACTCACTATACTCTGCGCAACTTGAACAAATTGACTGGCTTTTTAAAATTACATTTTTCTGGTTTCCCATTCTATATAGACATTTGCTTTCACATGCTTTTTTAATTTACATCATGACAGGAAGATTCTTACAGGACATTTCCGTGAATAAACTAATTAGTCACAGGTAGTAAGATGCAGTGCTAAAAAAATAATAATTGAAAAGCCTGAGTTTTATATGATATATAAAAAATACGTTTACAATAAAAACTACATCAGTATAAGATAAGAATTTTGTGACACTGTAGGACTATATTTAGGGTTAAGAATCTATTAGTTTTTTTCAATGTTATATTATTAAAACTTGCTGAATAAAAACCTAAATTCATTAACATGGGAAATATTATCTTGACCTGTTGTGACGTAACAGGTAGGCAAGTCCTTAAAATATATTTGAAAAATTGCCATAAATGAACCTGTTTTCTTCTTTAACTCATCAATAGTGAAGCCAAACTTTTTAAATTTTCTTGAATAAAACAACCTACCGAAATTTTAGTTCACGATATGTGGAGATTTGCACTTACATTCTCTCAGGCGATTATTCACTCTCTTTTATATGTGATAGTTTAACAATTTTAGGGGAAAAAAAGTTCGTTATTCGATAAGTATGACAAAAAATACTCGTACATGAACACGAGTATGTTATCTCCACTTGCGTGATTCATAACGAAATATTATATTTAAAAAAATTACAGTATCTCAATATGAAAAACAGAATCTTTGTAAAATGATAGGATCAAAATTCCCGTCTTATCTCTACCCAGGAGCTACCAAAAGATCTTCAATACATAAATATAAAACACAAAATAGAGCTTATCTACAAGTATCCAAACATCGAACAATAAACTTTAAAATATAATTTTCCTTTCAAGCGGTTAAGATTTGGAATACGGTACCATCAGAATTTAAAGATTTTAAATCGGTGACATTTCCAGAAAAAGCTAGAGGAATAATTTGCTGAGAAATCAATTTTTTTTTTAAATTGGCCATAAAATATTTAAACAAAACTGTAACAATTATAATAAAATTGTAGGTTCTTAGAAATTAAGTTTTAAAATTAATTTTCAATATTTTTAATACACAGCCTCTTAAAATATCTAGAATAACATTATTATAAATAACTCTCAATTGAGCCATGAGCTGAAATTTGTTTAATACAGGTTGTTTCGCTCGCTCTCGGCCCCTGAGTTACCCTTATAACATCCAAACTAACGGTGTATGATAGTTACTCAGGGGCCGAGAGCAACTGAGACATCCTGTATAAATAAATAAAATCGCATAATTGTGACCAAATAACGAATATGTAGATTTGTCAAGGTGCTACTCTATAAATAGAATGAACTGCCGATGACAGGGAGATCGGGGTTTGAACTCCGGTCAGGCGTAATGAGGGTGGTTTTCCCTAAACTCTTTTTTATTCTCCTTGCACACAAATGAAATTACACGTCCTTTAAATCCAACCTTTCTCATACTTAACACACTAGCGTCATTAGTAGATATCCGTGTAACTCCAAACGGGTAATAAAAAAAAGGATCATGGTACGCGCAAGAATTTTCGTTGAGGAGCTAGTAATTATAGGTAAATCTAGTACTCGGTCTGGTGGGCCTAATAACATGTGAGTTTCACAACACAAGGTCTCAGAATGCGATCATATCTCTCTGTGAACTTGAAAAATTATTACTGGTCAAATAGCGAGGTCATACCTAAGAAAACTAAAACCATCATATTATAGGATGTCAATGTTAAGTACACCTGTCAAATTATCTGGGGAACTAGAAAGATTTTATTGTTTGATAACACACATCAATCGAAATAATGTTCTAGAACATAAGGTGACGTAAGCTCAAATACAATATATGTATCCTTTATATGGAAGTCAGGTGTCAATTCTAGCCAGGTTTTACCAAAGGAAATTTTGTTCACGATGTGGTTACTCAACCTTGCTTCTGACAATCTCATTTTAAAAAGTAAAGTGTTTATCTATTTTCTTGAATTTAAAATATACCAATTTTTAGAACCAACATTCCTTTATGTTTGGGTGTAATGTTTGCTAACCAACTACGAAAGGAAGAGGGTAATGTATCTCCACTCGCATACCCCTTTTGGGGCCATGACCTAATCAACCTAACCCTTTTATCATTTCGTAATAAAAAAATGAAACAAACCCCTGATATTTGTAAATAAAATTATAAATTATATTTCCAAATTTTATTTAAAATGTTGTGTGGACACATAAACGGTCGTTCCGGAGTTTACTATAACATGTTTGTGATAAGTTTTTAAAAACGTGACAGAGATAAATAAGGGATTTAAAATTCAATACCATCTCGTTAAAATATTTTCTAATTTGTTTAGCAGATTCACTATTTTTAAAAGCTATTTAATGATTAAAATAACTCAGTTGTGTATTGCGTATCCCCTGAAATATTTCCCGTGTCCCTAGACCACAGACAAATAATATACCCAGACACGCAACCTCCAGGTTAAAATGGTCGCGCTCCTTTTGGCAGCTTGAGTCCTACATCACTAGGATCGCTTTGGTCAGTCCTATCATCACCCAGCAGTGACACTAGCGAAGTCCAGTGTGGAAGGACTCAAGCTGGGAAAAGGAGTGCAGTGAAACCCCCGTAAGGTTGAAAGTCTGTTTATTAATTGTCTGTGGCCTAGGGGCAGGCACACCACGAGTTGAAAAAAACTGATGTATAGTATGCTAGCTATATTTTTTATATCATCACGCCTTACTAACTGTTCAGGTTATACGCATGTATGATACTTACTCTAATGTGCTAGGGATGATGAAAGAAGCATTTTAGAGGTAATATACCCGCATTTGCTTAGAAGGAGAATGGTAAACTATTCAAGAAAGATTCCTTTCAGTACACCCGACCAGAATTATAATCCCATTCTCCACGTCCTCAGCAGGCCAGTCCAACCCAAGAGTGAAGCCTTAGACTATTCGGCCACTGAAGCGGGTAGTATGTTAGTTAAGGTAAGGATAAGTGCACCTGGCCCCTTACAAAAAATAAACGTTGATACCCTGTAACTATTCACATTTTCAATGTAAATCTATAGCTCAAAAATCACCCGCCTCGGTGGCGTAGTTGGCTAACGCGCTTGTCGTGTTGAGCTCGACTGCTGAGGACAGGGAGATCGAGGTTCGAATCTCGGTCGGGTGAACTGGGGTGGTTTTTCCTAAAAGGTTTTCCACTCTCCCTTCACGCAAGTGCGGGTTCACTTCTCTAATTCAACCTTCCCAATTCCTAATCTATTAGAGTAATTAGTACTTAAAGCCTATAACCCGAACGGGTAGTAAGACGCGGTGCTAAATATTATTATTATTATTATTATTATAGCTCATAAATATCCACGTGAGTACCTCATAGCTGTAAGCTAAAGGAAAATTCCTCAAACCTGTTTTAGTTTACTAGGTTATTTCCTTAGTCATTTTTGTTTTTTTAATTAATTATTTTATTTTCACTTCTACAACGTCTTAAGGATGTTGACTACCTGTGATATAGCAACGAGTCAAGATAGGATTTCCCATGTTAAAGTGGGGTTGTAGGAAACGCGTGTTAAGCTAAGTGTTTTGTCAGTTTTTATAGCAAAACATCTTTGTCCAAAATAAATAAAATATTGCTCTATTAGCAACGTTTAGTTCAATTTTCTTGACATGGTAATATCAACATTTGTTGAAGCTCTGTCATGGGCATCGCGGAATTAGATGAGAAACTGTTTATATTAAGAGAAAACGTTTTCATTAAATTCCAGGACACCCTTTTCAGATATTCAACAAGTGTTAATATCACAATGTGAAGAAAATTAAACTCTTAAGTTTCTATTGAAGAAATATTATATTTTGACAAAAAAAAAGTTTTGCTATAAAAGCATGAAAAATACTGGATTTTTCCTTTCTCTCTACATCATTATCTTAATGTGTTTACATTTTTATTCGATTAGTTTTAAATATATAACATTGTAGAAAAACCAAAAATTCTTAAATAATTCTGAAATGTGTCAATCTTTTTTTTATCTTGAAGCAGTTATTTGTAAAGGATTTTTTTAAATGCTCCCCAAATTGAGCTATTTGCTTTAGCCACAAAAATGTTCCGATGAAATGTTCCTGTCAGGATGTAGATTAAAAAAAGTCCATGGAAGCATACGTCTATCTAGAATAGGAAACAAGAAGAAAATAGTTTCGAAATGCAAGACAATGCTGTCCAGGCTCCAATAGTATAGTGGGTGTGTAGACTCGTCAGGGGAAGAGGGGAAGTGTTATCAGCATATAAACAAGAGTCTTTACTGGATGAACTGCTCGTTCTATCCCCTCTATATTTATTGCGTTGGTGACTAAGTGTGATACTTTTTAGTGTGTTGAAGTGCGTCACGTTTAGGTGCAACTACCCTCGCAAAATAGCTTAGAATTCACTAAGTAGGCAGAATTTTTAAGAAAATATTATTATTTATAATATATGAGATATATTCTTTAACTGTCTAGTACAAAATTTTATAATAAAGCTGAACCCATCAAAAAATCCCCTGTTTATTATTAGTATTAAGTGTTCTGTCTCATGACAGATCCATTATTTTTATCAGTGAACTTAAACCACTAATTCGCCGTCCTCTGCTTCCGCCTTCAGCTTCGAGAATGTTCTTCTTTTCATCAAGTCATAAAAATCACTTAAATATGTACAACTTAATGAAGACCTAATTATTTTAAATTTTATTTATTTGCTTTAAATTATGAATACTCGCATCGGTGTACGGTGGTATTATGGTTTAAAGCGTCGCTATAGTACTACACTAGATTTCTGGTAACAAGGATATTGGGGTTTGAATATTGGACGTGTGTGCTGTGGATGCATTTTCCTAATTTTCTCCCCACTCTACCACCACGCAAAAGAAGTTACGTTTCTTCTAAATTGTACCTTTCTCACCCCTATCACATTAGCGTAACTAGTAGGGTATACAATTATGAATGTAGCCCTAGGGGGTAGTAAGATGGGGTGGTGGAAAAAAATTAGCGCTTGAAAATACTGTCGCATATTTATATACTAAAGTGTTATTTCAGATTCAGATGGCTTTTACCCTTAAAATTCTCCCCTTATCATTTTCACTTAGTTTGGTCTAGGTTTAGGTGTTTACCATAGTTAAGTTTGTTTATTCAAGGTTTTACTTCTCAAAAAACCAGTAATAAGCTAATCACGGCATTAACATAACTATAACATGTCGAGCCACTTTTAAAATTGCCTATAATTAGTATTAAAACTATTGTTTAATTCCGCACTGACAAAAAAAACCTTCATTTTACACCAGAGAAACAATTGCAGCGGTAAGGAGGTTATGCAAATTTATATAACGCATAGTGATGGAAAATAATTACCCGTTTAAGAGAAACTATAAATAATACAATGATAAATACGACTAAATAAAGAACCATTAGTCGTGAGGGATTAAAAAATGAAAGCTACTCCACTAGCATCAAATTTTAAAATGTAGCTACGGTCGAAATACGTAGTTAAGTGAATATTAGGCCATTTACCCACATGTCCAAACAAAATCAACACCAAACAAAACATTTTTTCGACGAAGACATTTAAATATTTTTTTTTTAATTGTAGCGTCCCCACATAAAATAAACTGTTTGAAAAGAATATTTTTGTTTCTAAAACATTCCGGATGTGAAGTTTTCGATGGAAATGTTGCAATAACAAACCAATAATTGAGAGAGTTGGGGCAAAAGCAAGATAACCCCAATTTCATGAAAAAAATGTGTTAGCGCGGATTCCTGGTAGTTTAGCTTCGAATTAAAAGTTGTTCTATAATCAGTTAAGACATAGATGATAGCTAATATTGATGAATATTTTATTTATCTTTTTATAGCTAGATTTACAGATTTTATAGACGATTAAATAGTGAGAATATCCCATCTAAATCTGTGAGGGTTATCATGTTATTCCCCGACCTCCACAATTTAGGTATGCGTGATCTACCCACTTTCTCTACGTTTGCGAAGAGTCCTGCAGTCTGATAGAACCTTGTGTTTGTGTTTAAGTATATTTTGTGATTTATATAATCATGACAGAAGAAATTGAAAAAACGTGAAATGATAATTTATTATGTACAGTAGCATACTGTTATCTACGATTAATCTAAAAAGGAATACCATAATATACATATTTGTCTCAATACGGCTTCCTTCTTTCTCTCCTGAGCCTTTGATTTTTCCATAAAGCCTCATATGTTCGTGTCTTTATAAGGTGTATGAGACCAAAACTCAAGGCGTTTATTCGCTTCTTCTTATTATTATTCGAGTAAAAGATGATAAAAGGTAACAACTTTTTTTTTACTAAATTCATGTCTTTCTCAACCGTCACCATGTTGGTTACTGGAGGGAATTTGGTTTTGTCTGACGATGATCTCCCACAGCAATGAACATTTGTTTGAAGCAGTTGTTTGGAATAATTTAATCTAAACAAATTGTTTCGACCAGTGGGCCTTAATAGGCCAGACCTATCCCCGCAATGTTTCTAGATAATCTCATAACGATGACTCTCGCCGTGCTCCAATAAAACTCATGATATCATTTCAGAAATCCTCTATTTAAAAATATTTCAATTTTTATTTAGTCACCTACTTTTTTGCGATCGTAGCGCAGAATTAAGAACAAAATGTGGAGTATTGTGAGTTTGTGTTAAACTATAAACTTTTATGAACACTCACCTCAGCAATTTTAAACAATAGAGATAAGATTTTTTCTTTCTCTTTTTCTCTTTGTTACGTTTTATGTGGCTAAAAGATTTGTTAAGTGTGGAATTTGGACATGACTCTTAAATGAAGTACACCCAACCGGGATCGGGCCCTGATCTCCCCGTCTTCGATTAGTCTGGTCTAATGAGAGTAGCACCTTAGACCATGTGGCCACCGAAGTGGGTGAACTACAAATTGTAGTTCACGAACGACTGACTGAACAACAACCTGGATTTCGTTGACAACTGAACTATAAGAAGTAGTTCACGGGTGACTGAACTAATAAACCATTTTATTGAATTGCTCAATTAGGTGAAAAGAATCGCTTTGAATAATTATGCCTAGTGTTCATTTATGGACATCTCCAAATCCCAAGTGAAAAACTCCTTTCAGTTGTTCTCTACCGGGGTTTAAACCCAGACCTTCCCATCACCGTAAATCTGGTATCTCATCCTACTTGATTATTGTGACCGTGAAATCACCAACCGGTTCAAGTTTTAGACGAAACCATTCCATAGAATCTATAATTGAGGTTTTAACTGGACTGACGTCAATCCTTAACAGAATAGTATGTGAAACATTTCCTTCTACTATGTTATTAGAGTTTCTTTGTTTAACCTTCTGACATTAAACTTCACCTTGAAAAGACGCGTAGCAAGTAAAATAACATATTTTTTTATTTTTCTCGAATCCTTCTTTCGGATTCACATTATATAACTAAAACCGACCCGCTTCAGTGGCTACGTGGTACTAAGGCGTCACACTCGCAATTTACTAGGACTGCCAATTACGAGGAGATCGGGGTTCAAATCTCAGTTAGGTGTACTAGAGGTAGTTTTTCCATTCTTCTTCCACAAAAATTTGAGTAGACTTCCTATGAATTCAACCTTGCTCATCCTTAACCCATTAGCTTAATTAGTACATAAGCGTAAAAACTAAACGGGCAGTAGGACGTGGTGCTTAAAAAAAACCAGAACTAAGAAAGAGGAAAATCTTTAGTCACTCTAGCAGTAGACTAGACTGCTAACGACGGGAATATCTGGGTTAGAATCTTGGTATAGTGTGCTGAGGGTGGTTTTTACAAAAATGTTTTTTCCACTTTCCCTCCACGCAAATTCGGGTACACTTCTTAATTATATAAACTTCCTAATCCCTAAAACCATCATCTTAATAAGTACACAAGTGTATAACCCAAATGGTTGGTAAGACGCGGTGCTAAATTAAGGGAAAAAAACTTTGTCGTTTAACTTCTTTTGTTGATTTGCTTTTACATAAAATACAGAATGTGTCTTTTTTTTTCAATGTTGTTTTTCTTCAAGGCCATGATTCCTGTCTGATTCAGTTGATTACAAAATGTTATTAAAAACAGCTGGAAAGGCGATTGGTATGTAGCTTCTACTTACATTATGATCACGATTTCAATTGGCAGAAGATCAGTATGGCTTTCGGCGAGGATTGGTTTGATGGTGACGTTGCCTACTTGGTAAATTTTAAGCTATTATTCGTAGCTGGCTGCATATTAACTTGACGCACCCACCTTAAGCACTATCACAGTCCTACGCCAATGTAATAAATAGAAATAGGGGGTATAGAATGAGTATATTATACAGTGAGGCTTCTAGCATACCTTCTGATAACACTTTACCGCCCTTCAAGGACGATTATAAATGGACCCGCCCTAATGGCTTATTTTTCTAACGCGCTAGTCGTGTTGAGCTAGACTGCTGATATGGGGAGATCGAGGTTAAAATCTCGGTCGGGTGAACTGGAGGTGGTTTTTCCTAAACGGTTTTCCACTCCCCCTCCACGCTAATGTGGGTTCACTTCCTCTAAATTCAACCTTACCAATTCCTAATCCATTAGCATAATTAGTACTTAAGCGTATAACCCGAACGGGTCGTAAGATGCGGTGCTAAATTTTTTTTTTTTAAAATGATAATAAATGCTCACTCTATTTGTGAATGAACAGTTTGGATGATGCTTTTTTTTAAAAAACTTACTTAAGAGTATTTATCAATGGGAATTTTGTTCCAACCTATAACTCAAAATAATAATAAGTTTGTACGATTGTGTTGTTGGCCTACCATTTATTTTTGTCTGAGATTAGCGTCTTACTACACTGCAACACACCCTAGCAATACTCAAAACATTTATAAAACGTCATATTCCAGATTCAATTTCATTGAGTTGAGGGAAGTTATTCAAAAAATATACCAAGTGCTTCTATAGCTACCTCTCGTAATGCTTAGAGGACGTCCTTAAATTACGTAAGGATATTTTTCATGATTTTTTTATTACACCCCCTTCACTCCACAACAGAAGGGATCGTAAGATTCTCAGTAGTCGCCCTTCACCCATCTTACGTAATTTTTAACAATATCGTAGCTTATATTATTTAATCTTTAAAACGAAAAGTCAATTGTTATGTGCTTTGTAATTAATTATCTTTTTGTAAAATATGAAATGTATATTTCAATTATTTCTTTAAAAACAGTGAAAATTAATTATTAATGTGAGATTACTCAATGAATGAAAATTAAATATTTCAGAATTTTCTGTTGGTTTTTTTTAGATTGTGTTCCTCCATAAATCATTAATTAAAATTACCTTAGGTAAGATGGATTCTGACCCCCCTCTACACCTCGTATGAAAACGTAAGATAATACTTTCCCCCCAACCCCTTAATACCTCAAAACCATTACTTAATTTAAGGACGATCCCTTACTTCAATTTGTAAACCCCACGGGTATATGTAGCCAGTCTCACGATATACAAGCTTACTATTGTATACCTTGAATGTGGTTCTAGATTCTTCCATTAGAGCTGCTTACACTACCCAGCGTAAACTACGAGACTTGATTGTCCTAACAATGTCTTGTGATGAGTATAGGGTATGTAACTCGTCATTGTGAAACCTCCTTCTCTTCCCAGTAGCCTCATCCCTTTTTGAACCAAATATCCCAGTGTAATTTTTAAACGAATTCAAACATGTGAACTAGCTTACCTTTAAACAGATAAAAATGAAATTCAAGAGGACAAAACCTTAATTCATTCAGGAAATTCTTACGATTATTCAATTTGTTAATTGTTGTTTAATCTTATGTCTAGAAATACTAAACTGATAACATACTAGATAATACAATCCGTTATTATTTACTTGTATGAAGCGTGGTCTTTCACGCTACACTAAGCTAATTAATTGAGAGGTTTTTTTAGAACAAAGTATATAGAAAGATACTTGGTAATTACACGAACGAACAAATAGGAGAATGATGACAGTACATGTAAATAAAACTATACATTACGTATCCTTCAGTTTAGATAAATTATATGGGTGAGAGTTCAATATATAATACAAGGCTTCAAATAAAACACCAACAAATAATATCTAGTCAAGTTCCTCAATTAGATAACATCTACTCTCTAGATCCCATTGGGGTATTTTCAAATCACCATTTTAATTATCCTTTCCGTGACAGATACATGTACACTTACTGGGTAATAATAGATATAAATCTTGTCTTAAAGAGTTGAAAAAATATATATGTAAATCTTTTATAAAATGATGTAATATTTTATAAACAATTATTGGAGTTGTATGTATTTTATTCAAGTTTTGTGTGCATATTTATGTAAATTGGAATCATTCATTGAGGTATATGTTTATGCCTTTTAATAGTTAGTATCGAAATTCATTAGATTTAACTATATTTTAAATTGTGCTACAATTCAGAGTTCCGACATATTTTTATATATCTATTTTACAAATGTGTAATTTGATTGAGTATACACCAGTGGCGCGCCCAAGAACATACTGAGGGGAGGGGGCAAACAATCAAGGTTGTAGTCAGAGTTAAATTTCGGAGCATAGGGGGGGGGGGGGG
>CABFOV010005475.1:19827-42331 GCA_902141375.1 Timema poppense
AAAAAAAAAAAAAAGTAACTACAATTATAAAATAATTTTTGCTCACCCCATGGGGTAGCGTACCATGAGTCGAAAACCGCTGGTCTTAGAATAAATTAATTTAAAATAACGTGAAAACGTATGACTATGAGATAGATACAGTAATAAGTCACACAAAAATAACCACACGCAATTCAACAAGTCCAAATTCGAACATCTAGCCATCACTGGAAATACAGTATTTCTAAAGGTGGGTGCCTTAGACCATGTGACCACCGGTGCTGGGGGAATCTCACTAAGGCGGGGATGGGGAGAATTTTCCAGCCAGTGTGCCACTTAAGTTGGGATGGAAGGGGACGTGAGAAAATTACAGTTTTATTTTTTTAATTTTCACGGTAAAATATTTTTCTTTTGCCTAAATAAATAATTTCTTCAATAGAAATATAGAATTTAATTTTCTTAACATAGTGACCTTAACATTTCCCTGGTTTCCCGGGGGTCAAGGGTGTATTGCAGTGATTTCCAACCTGGGGGTCGCAGCGTTAATCCGAAAGGGTCGCAAGTTTTGTGAGGACTATAACCTTGTACTGTATTTACTCTTAAAGAGATTTTGATGAATACAGCAAAGTTCAAAATCAAAATAGAAACAGAATATTTTGGTTATATTACTCCAACTGCATGTTTACCGACATAATTACGAATATTCTGGACAAACCAAATCAATGATAAAAATTACAAGTATTCCTACCAAGGGACTTCTGGCAATCACACAAAGTTTCGTATATGGTCGTAAAATGTAGCAAGCCTCATTCTTTTGGATATACACTCATTTTGGCTGCTGCTGTCAAAATCACTGAAATAATGATTGATAAAGCTTCTACAGATCTAGTCTGAAAGATCCCTCTGGCAGATAACACGGTGGGAAGACGGATATCTGATATGGCAGAAGACATACATGAACAGCTGACTGACGCTTTGAAACTGTCAAAATTTGCAATACAGTGGAGCGTCGTTAATCCGGATCGATCGGGACCGGGACCCATCCGGATTACTGAATTGTTCGGATTTTCAAATGTGCTTTCAATAACTGTATACATACGTATACGTGTGGTTTTTCTTTTTTGTGAACCTTCTTCAGATTCTAGTTTTGAAGAAAAACGTTGCAAACTGTCTTTTTTGCTTTAATGTCACTAATGGTTTAAGTTCCCACACCATATATTTTATCGAGAGATGCACCACTTCCCCCTTTAGACAGTCTTTGTAGAATTTCTAACTTATCCTCTATAGATAAAAATTTATGTTTCCTTTTATTTGATAATGATGAACTCCCCTACCTGCTCTCACCACCGATCCGGATTTGCGACGCTCCAGATTTTTGACGTCCGGATTTCCGACGCTCTACTGTACATGTTGACGAAGCCAATGACTCAGTGAAGGATGCCCACCTTATAGTTTATGCTCGGTATATCAATGACAGATCTGTCAAAGATAACCTATTGTTCTGCAAGCCAATTCTGGGAAGAGCCAGTGCTGAGGGACTTTTTAAGATTCTAAATGTTTTTTTGACAGCAAGTGAGATAAGTGGGAAAGTTGTGTTGGGATGTGCATTGATGGTGCTCCTGCTATGTCTGGAAAAAGGAGTAGTTTACAAGCACCCGTGAAAGGGAAGGCTCACAAGGAGTCACTTGCAACAAAAAATCTGAGTACAGAACTAAGTGTTGTCTTTATTTCCATCATTAAAATAGTGAACTACATTAAGAAGAGACCAACTGAATCACGTTTGTTTGTTGATTTATGCGAGGGAACAAGGGATGGACACAGTGCTCTCTTATAGTACTCTGCCACAAGCTGGTTGTCACGTGGGAAAGTGCTCGCAAGGGTGTTTGAACTGAAGGATGAAACTAGTCTTTACCTCAAAGGCAGTGACTATCCTGAGTTAAAAATGAGATCAATAAGTTTAGTTTCTTGTGCAAACTAGCCTATCTTGCTGATACATTTAAAAGACTTAATATATTTAACATGTCAATGCAAGGGTGTGGATTGTTTTCTTCTGCTTAAAACTAAGTATAAGAATCGGCTTAACGTAGAGCCGGTTCTAAAATTGGTTATTTATTCACTAGTTCCCAGGTTTAATAAACTATGTGCATCAATCCACGGTCAAAAATCACATTAACTGTGCAGCTGATATCTAGTTTCTTTTGACATTGTTTATGCTATATACATACTTTTTGTTTTAATTGTTTATTAAAAGTTAGCAATGCATTTGATAATAGAAATATAATAATTTTATATAAATTAAAAATCTAGGATTCAAATGCAAGAGGTCGCGATGACCTCAGTGGCAAAAATTGGGATCTTACTCCGAAAAAGGTTGGAAATCACTGGTGTGCTGGAATTTAATGACAACTTTTTCTCTTCATTTAAAAAGTTTCTCATCTAATGTCACTATGCTCATGACAGATATTCAGGAAATGTTGATATCACCATGTTAAGAAAATTATACTCAATGTTTCTTTTGCAAAAATAAAAAGTTTTTGTTTAAAAACTTCAAAAATACTGACCTTTTCTCGCATCCCCTTCTATACCACCTTAAGGATTGGATGGATTTGAAATAATCGGGTGTGTCAATTGTTATTTACATTTTTCAATGAGTATTTAAAAATCAAAACTAGTTGAATAACTTATTAAGAAATGTAATTAACAGCTCAAATATAATTATTGTAATTATTTTAACAATGACTAGATTTAAAATATTTAGAATTTATTACTTTGTCAAAGTGGATGTCGTAGAAAATAATAATGTCATTAACTTAAATGCAAATAAAAATTGAAAGTTACACTTTAAAGGTAAAAAAATACAAGTATATATATATATAAATGTCAAAGTAAAAAAAAATTGCATTATCTTTTCCATTATAGTTTTAAACGTGTTGTATTTTGTTAGCCATGATATTTATGTCCAGTTCATAAATTTGTTTTCAACAATACACAATATGATTTATAACCTTTGACTGACTTCATGAAGTTCATTGTAACCTGCGAATGACATGGCTATCAAAATATTATGAAATTAAAAAAAAATACCATTTTGAGATTTAGGGTCTTTTTTTTATCATGTTGGAGTAACATCAAAATCTTATTCGCGTGCCGTCGATTTGTAATCCCTGTATTAGGGTTTGGCCTGTAAGACTGAAACATTGTTTAGTTGATAAAGATAAGCTTGCTAAATTTAAGAGTAAGAGTTTTGTTATAAAAAATATCTAAAGTTCATGTCTAAGATTTATTTTTAACCTAAAAAAATACGATCACACTAGCACGCACCTAAAAAAACTTAGAGTGGCTCAAGATGAAAAATCTACATATTTTAAATTTTAGTTCACGACTTCATAAAATTAAAGATTAAAATGTCCGTCTTATAAAATCTTCTCACTTAAAACTACAAAACACTTCGAAAAATCATTTAGATTTCAAGTGGCTTGAGTTTAAAATATTTTACCGCGAACAGTTAAAGCTTTAAAATTGGTGCATGATTTCAGGAAAAGGTGAAAAGATCATTAGATGAGAATGTACAATTTTTATAAGTAAACATTCAATTTTGTACATAAGTAGTAATAACAATTATTGTATACTCTTAGAACTAAATTTTAAATATTGATCTTCAATGTTATTAATAAACATCATGTAATATCAAGCATAATATTAGTATAAGTATAATAATGGCGTGTCTGGGCTATGTCAATCTGTATCCCAGTAGTGGTAATATTATCCAGTACTAATGTACCGTTGCCCAGGGTATGCCCGAATGTACTAATCGTATATTCTTTCTGTGGAGGCTCTTTCCATGTCCTGATGGGATGAGGGGATGGTGATAGTGGGTATGAAGGTGATAGTGCGTATGAGTGTGATAGTGAGTTTGAGGGTGATAGTGAGTATGATGGTGATAGTGAGTATGAGGGTGATAGTGAGTTTGAGGGTGATAGTGAGTATGAGGGTGATAGTGAGTATGAGGGAAGATAGTGAGTATGAGGGTGATAGTGAGTATGAGGGAGATAGTGAGTATGAGGGAGAAAGTGAGTATGAGGGTAATAGTGAGTATGATGGTGATACTGAGTATGAGGGTGATAGTGGGTATGAGGGCGATAGTGAGTATGAGGGTGATAGAGGGTATGAGAGTGATAGTGAGTATGAGGGTGGTAATGAGTATTAGGGTGTGGAACTTAAGCCTGATAATTATTAACCAAACATTGCTGACTATAGGAATTATTCCCCTTAAGGAATAATCTCCGGTACTAGTTGTAAATAAAATCCGGAGCTTCTATGTCAAAAGCCAGAACCTCTGACCACTATACCACGTGAATGTATAAATAAATACTCTACATATTATGAAGTTCATATAATAGATTGTCATACACGATCAGAAACCAAGAATAAAGTTATCGCCGCTGAATCTTTAATACTCTTTTCATGCAACGTGTTGAAGCAATATTTTGATTCTCTTTGGGAGGGAATTATATTTTAAACCAACAAACTACTTATTAAAAAAAAATTAACGTCTGCCGTGTGTGTCTCAGAACGCCGGTAGCTTTTGAATGTTATGTTACCACCACATCTTGCTACCCGTTCGGGTACTAGTTACGCTAATGTATTAAGGATGAGAAAGGTTTAATCTAGAGAAAGTGTACCCGCTTTTTGCATGGAGTTAGAAGGGAAAACCAATTAGGAAAAACTACCCTCAGTACAACCAACCGGAACACGAACTCCGATCTCCCCGTCATCAACATTCTAGTTTACTGCGATAGTGACGCCTTAGAACATATGGCCACCTAAGTGGGGCACTCTGGTAGCTGGCCCTCTACATAAAATTTAAAACAAATGTGGAATGAATTATTGAAACCTGCAGAATAGGTTTTATTTGGTGAAAATTAATTTTGGTAGGAATAAGCCTTAAGAAAATATTAACATTGATTACATTTTACAATATGTTTTGTGTTATAATTTAGGTATTGATAATTAATATTTTATTTACATTTGCAGATTGACTTGATCTGTGTGTACGAGAAATTAGATTTTATAGCTTTTATAGCTGTCTTATTAGGCTTTTCCTATGAAAATTGGACTGTATGAATGGTGTAAACATATCGATCTCATCATTTTCTCTTAAACATATTAATATCCCACCCAACTAGCATTGGCAGCCTTTGCTATGATTTGTAAGTACGGAGATCTAATCAACTGAGTTCACTGACAAATTTGTCATTCTTTAAGGAGTTTTTCATAACCTCTCTTCAGATTAATATCGATGAATCTCTGTAAAATTTCCATTTTCTCATTGTATGTGTCTAAGCTATTATGTTTATGATATGGTTAACGCTTTGGGGTTTGAAAAAAAATTATTCTAACCAGAAATATTTAATCTAAAAGTATTCCTCTCCCCTGCCCCCTTGGTCCCCCCCCCGCCCCCACCTCTTAAAAGGGTGGCTTCAATCCACAACTAGTCACTTTCAAGGTCATGCTAGTAAAAACTTTATCTTAGAGTGATTATGTACCAAGACCGAGTTACATTCTTTTTTGCACCCAGACGTAAAGAAATAAACTGATTGTAAGGGCTAGGCAAAATATGACATCATTATGTATACTCATTAATAATCAAAACGCTCAGTTTATCAGCAAACATAAATAGAGACAGCCACCTGATGTGGCTAGTTACAGAAAATAATATTAAGAAGAAATATTTATTATGATTGCATTACTTATACTTAACTATTATATACATACATACCTAATCAAGCGGTTTCCTTATGGGATAGGCAAGAAACTATGTATATACTTAATCCATCCTCACTAATTTTCTCCACACTTCCCTATCCTTGCAAACTTCCTTCGCTTCAACAACATCATAAATCGAGTGTCTCTTTTATTAACACGCTTAATGTTTCTCTTTTTCACACATTTGTCTACAAAATTTAACCACGTCTTACATGGCCTACCCCTTCCTTTTGATTCACACACTCTACCTTCATATATTTACTTCATAATTCGATCCATACTCATCCTCTTAACATGCCCAAATAAACATATTACTATTATTTAAACTAGTATTTTGCGCGAATCTGCAAATATGATTAAAAAGTCGTTGAAAATGAGCCAATGTCACATTTTCACATTTTTTTTCTTATTGAAACTTAAACTATACGGTTATTAAGAGAAAAGAACCGTGGTGGGATCTTTCGACTTTATTTTGACATAAAGCCACATTTTGCTATAACGCATTATAGAATTAAATTTTGTGTTAAAGCCGATCGTGTAGAAAACCTCATATGGTGTACCCTGGGTTATGCTCAGTGCCTCCAGAGTGACTAATAGTCCACATAGAGGTGACCGAACCTGTCCCTTCCAGTCATATATGCCATACGATAAAATAAAATAGAAAATCCCGTTTTGTGCTTTGGATGAAAGTATATTGATGGGAAGAACAACCTCCTGTCCTTAAACCAAAATGTGACTACAACATCTGTAGCAGTGAAGGATATAAGTTGAAAATCTAGACTGCATGTATGGGGATGACCCAGTGTTGGACCGACTTAGCCCAAGATACAATACTTTCCTTTCGACCGATAATAGCGCTCTATCAAAAACTGTCATGACTCCTGTCGACCCTTGAAACTCTTCTGTTGACCGACTTATGGATAAGACATCTCTCCTAGTGACGTAAGACAACTCCCATACTGACCCATATCTTTCATTAATTACATATGAAAATACGTATTTCCGGTCATCTGGTTTTTCCTCTTCTTGATATATATATATATATACTTCCTATATATTGGTACCTGAGCGCTCCTTCCCCTCAAAATGACGGCTCGTCTGTGAGCAGCTTTTAGATTGAAAAGTGTTGGTGGAGGTTTTTTTTGTTATCACCCTTTCTTACTACCCGTTTGAATTATACGCTGATATACTAATTAATATATTGGTTTAAGGAATGATGAGGTTTATATCTATAAGAAGTGTACCCGCATTTGCGTGGCAGTAGATTCAAAAACAATTTTGGAAAAAAAACTCCCTGTGTATACCCGACCGAGATTTGAAACTCGATCTCCTCGTCATTGGCAGTCGTAGTCTACTACAATAATAGCACGTTAGACCACGAGGACATCGAAGCTGGATCGAATTATTTTTATTTTCAATAATTACATTACAGAACTTATTTTTAAATGTAGCCCCATGACCCCTATGATCAAACAAGTTTGAGAGCCCATCCTTTAGACTAGTGTGACCACCGAAGAGGGCAATTTTGATATTTAACCATAAATAAATAAAAGGGGGGAGGGCACACATTTTATTTCAATGTGTGCAAGAATCTGTATATTTAATAAATTACGTCATCCCATGGTCATACAATCTAAATTTGTTTTATTATATCT
Source organism: Timema poppense (assembly GCA_902141375.1). NCBI lineage: Eukaryota > Metazoa > Arthropoda > Insecta > Phasmatodea > Timematidae > Timema > Timema poppense. The sequence continues at coordinate 27,228 of CABFOV010005475.1, forward strand.
TGTAATAATAGTACTCGTTCTCTGACCTACGTCTGTTTGATTACACCCTACAACGCCACGCCGTAAGATGGGTCTAAGATATCTATCTACCTCCTTTTTGTCGTGTTTCTCTTCCACGTTTTGCCGCCTTCATGAGCTCGGGGCAAGACAAAGAAGCAATGGCAGCGAATTTATTTTTACATTGTAATAAACTGGAAACAATAAACACTTCCATTCAGTGTGTTAGCTTTTTAATGGTTTGATTAGTATGTAAAAATAAGGAGGTTGGTTTATTAACGACTGCTGACCGTCTCTTTGTTTGGTGGTTATAGCGGTCAGTCAAAATTGAGGTTGTTTCCAATTTTTTTTTTCTTTTTTTTTTTTCACTTTCATATCACCTCACTTCTAACATTCATCTCCTAGTTTGATTTTCTTTTAAATAAATAATTAATTATAACCCTTATCCCTTTTCGATTTAGAAAGGTTTTCAAACGCATTTTCTTTTCTTAGGAAGTAGAATGTTTATTTGGATTTCTTAAAGCTTAATTTATTTTATATATTTTTAATTTCATGCTAAGAAAATCAATATGAATAATTTAGCTAGGTAAAAACTTATACAAACTTCCCATATAGTTTATAAATCATTTACAGCATTAGCATAAACAACTGAGAAAACAATAAAGAGAATAAAAAGCTTATGGATAAATTAAAATACATAACTAATCAGAGTCCTTGGTTGAATTGAAATTAACCCGCCTCGGTGCCGTAGTTGGCTAACGCGCTAATCGTGTTGAGCTCGACTGCTGAGGACGGGTAGATCTAGGTTCGAATCTCGGTCGGGTGAACTGAGGGTGGTTTTTCCTAAATGGTTTTCCACTCTCCCTCCAGACAAATGTGGGTTCACTTCCTATAATTCAACCTTCCTAGTTCCTAATCCATTAGCGTAATTAGTACTTAAAAGCGTATAACCCGAACGGGTAGTAAGACGCGGTGCTAGTATTATTATTATTATTATTATTTGAAATAACACAGTATTTTTTGAAAATAAGATTTTAATTAGGTTAACACGAAGCAGAAAAAAAGAGATCCCATTAATACTAAATTATTTTCACATACCCCTAATAAATATTCGTTTACCTCAGTGGTCTTTGGGTAAAGCGCTTGCCTCAGGACGCGATATTAGTGGATTCAAACCCAGTCGGAGTCGATTGATTTTTCTTTAGCTATAAAAATCCGAAGCGCAACTTCCTACGGAAGGAAGATAAATGCGTCAGTCCCATGTCAATTGTGGCATGTAAAAGAACCCTAGAAGGTATGTGATGGTTAGTACTTTCCTGGCAAAATTGGTAGGCCCTTTCGTTCTCGCTCATAGAAATTCTCGTGTGCTGTTATAACTAATCGGTTCAGAAAGTGCACGTTAAAAACCTCAAATAAATTTTTTTTAAAATTCTGCGTACCACAGGTTGAAAACCACTGGTCCAGTGGAAACCTGATTCAATTCTGGGGGGAGGGGGAGGTGAAGCTATTTACTATGTGTGTAAGGTTTTCTAATGCTGTACCATTGGTCTAATATGTCCAATATGGACGCTAGGTTCAGATGTGTAGTATTAGGCGTACTTTCTGTCCTAGCATCAGTTAGATAGTAAATAATGTGCTTAGAAAGTACACGTTTAGTATCACAACAAATAAAACTATCTAGTCAAATGTTGGCGACGAGATTGGTAAAGGACTGCTCTGGTTGGCACTTGGATAAAGGAGTCAGACTCATCACGTCTGATTTGTTCTGTGACGTAGGGTTTAAATACGGATATACTTTCTCTATATTCTACCTATTTGGTTTATTTAGTGTGCGTATTTTTTGCGTGCATTCATTTATGTGCATTTTTTCCATTTTGTAAGGAAATAAAGACAATATCATTCAAATTAAAAAACTGTTTTATTTAAATAAATTCAATACCTCATTCAGCACAAAATAATAATATATTGGCTCTTAAACATTAGCATTTATAGTACATTTTTAAAATTCATATCATGCTTCTATTTCCTGTAATTTTACTATTTACTTTAATTTTTAATTAATCACTTGTCTAATGTTTGGTGGTGTAACTTTTCTCAAGTAATGTTGATACTAATGTGATGGATGTGCTTATTTATGTACGCAAAGTTAACTAAAACGAGTAGTAATATTATAAAAAACAACTCTCAGTTTTTTTTGGTGTCAACTAGTCTCGCACGATATTTACCCTTCTGAGACGCCAGAGCTGAAAATTCAGTTTCACACTGAAAACGATATATTAGTACAGCGTTAAAAATAACTATAATAATTAAAGCAAGGACGTTTATACATATTATAATTTTACTTTCACCTTGAATTTAATGGTTAATAAAGTATAAACATTTTATGCTACCCTGACTCAAAGTATATATTACATACTTTATTTTATATATATAAGTAATATTTTGAGCGTTTTTAATTTTAGGTAATTTTTCCACAATTTTGGGGACATATATATTAATTGAAATTGCTTAAGTAATTGTATATTTATCATTTCTATCAAACACAATACGTACTTGGCATTTTATATTAATGTTATTATTGTGTAAATATCTTACGACCAGTTTAATTGCAGGTAAATATCATGACTGGTTTTGTTTTCTCACTCACTCACTAGTCCTGACAACATCAAGTAGGATACAGTTCGGGAGAAATATTTTCTGGAGAAACCCAAGTAATAAGAACTTCTGGAGCCTAGCTCTGGGGGATTGGAGTCACTAACCGATTAAGGTATGGCTACAAGGAGCCAACCCGACCCACACCGCTTTTTCTAACCATTTTTATATTCTTTATAGACTGAGTTCTATTACAAAATAAGTTTGTATTTTTATTTTTACTTGCGTAGGTTTTCACTTATTTTCATAAAATTAAGTTAGCTATTAATTACGAAGAGTAAAGTTTTAAGTTAGCTAATAGTTAAGAATAAGAATGATTGTTGTTCAATAAGTTGTATATAATTTTGTTTATCTTATACGTAATGTTGGGGAAAATGACCACAGCGTCACACGTGCGAAAGTAATGTCTAGTTTTACAAGTGCTGACACTGACTGCCAATCACTGTGAATAATCACTGGTATAAATCACTGCTCTTTTAAAACAAAGGTCACTGTGATCACCGATATCGTAAAATCACTGTTTCTCCCATCCTTGCAGTTCTTAGAGGTTAGAATGAAGACAAAGCTCGGAAGCTCCCGAACATTTATTTCCGGTGGTAGGTGTCTACACGGTTCGCACCGAGCAATGCTCTCTCGACGATTCGTCCGCGCCAGTGCTGTCCGGATCCGTGTAGCCCGTCCTTTAGTGGNCCTATGCATTCACCCTCGCACCAGCTCCCCAAGTCACCATTCTCTTCTGGCACCCCCACCACTCCTGTTGGACCCCTAAAACCTCCCATTGAATTCTTGTTCTGTTTCTAAAGGCTCTCCTGGCACGCTTGTGTTTTTTTTAGGCTTTATCATCCATCAGTTTAACTGCTCAGCATACTGACAGTTTCCAAATCAAACTATCAGATTAATAACAAAAAATTTGTCGGTTAATTTTATTTTCTGCAAGCTACTTCCTAGATTTGAGGCATATTTTTAATAATATTCATTATTTAGCACCGCAACTTACTACCCTTTAGGGTTATACGCTTGTGTACTAATTATGTTAATGGTTTTAGAGAGTAGGAAGGTTGTATTAATAAGAAGTATCACCGCATTTGCGCGGAGGGAAAGTGGAAAACCATTTTGTAAAAATCACCCTCAGTACACCTGACCGAGATTCGAACCTCGATATGCCCGTCATCGGCAGTCTAGTCTACTTAGATAGAAACACGTTAGACCCTCAGGTATATTTGTTTATTTTTAGGTCATATAAATTGGTATTTTAAGGGCTGATGTTGGTGCATATTTCACGATTTAAAGGGCATAAAACATCCGAACCCTAATATTAATAAAATTAAAGTATAGTTATAATATAAATGTATTCACTAAACTAATTGCTCTCTTACAGTCAACTTTTTTTTGTACTGTACTAGCTTAGGTCAATCTAGGGAAAAATAATCGAATGTCTGCCAAATTTCTTGTTCCTTCATTCCCTCACCCCCACCCCCACCCCAGGGATCACGCCTCACACTTTGAAAACCTCCACTTTATACTCCTCTAACGGTCTTTGAAAAACAGTTTCAGATCCGTGAGGTGGGGAGATTTTTTATTTGACTTGTTAGAGTAAAGTAATTCGCTTAATGCTTATATTTAATTTTACGTTCAACATAAAGAATGTTAATGGTCTAATTTAGGGGTTAGGGTAGAGAAAGGTAGTTTAAAGGAAGTGTACCCGCGTTGGTATGAGTAAGAGCAGTGGCGTAACTATAGGGTGGCATAGGTGGTACAATTCCGCAGGATCGCAACCATCATGCAGGTCCTCCCGACCAAAATTAATTTGGTATGAGATGAAACTGTTGTTTTAATTTAATAAAAAATTTCATTATTTAATACAAAATTACTTAATAGTCATTTTATTTTGCATAATTTCACCTTCTACAAAAAAGCTCTGTACATATTTTTCTGTAGAACCAATATTTAACAAGATATAAGTAAATTTCCACAAAAAATTGAAGGAAATTATATACATTTTCGCAGAGATCCAAGGAGGGAGAAAAGAGTTTTAGACGTAGATGTTTGTTTAGCCTCTGCAAGTGTTTACATTGTTTATAGTTTTGTTTATAACATTTATTAATATAGTCTTATTAAATTAAGATAAGTTTTTTTACATTATATTGTTAGTTCCCACTTTTCAGTAGCAATTTTATTAGACAAATGTAAACCTGTATTACAAAATTTATAAAAGAATTCCAATAATAAATGCTAATGTAATTTATTATAATTTACAATTGAAATTAAGATTATTTTTAGGGGTCGAGGCAGGCTTTATTTTATTGAGAGTTTTGCCTCGGGCCCATTACTGCCTAGTTACGCCTCTGAGTAAGGGATGGGAATACCACAGTTGTAAATATCACGTGCAAATCCCCCCCACCCCCTTCAGTGCTCAAGGCCAAGATTCCATGGTTGACACACCCATCACGAGACTGAAGCCTTAGACCATGGAACCATCAGTTGGTGCTACTGTTATTTTTATTATATTTCATAAGTATTATCTCACTTTAAAAAATAGGTACCTGTAGTTGTGGGTACGCGGACAGTCGTTTAATCTTGTTTGGAAGAAATGGAGTGGATGGGAATCGAATACCATCTCGGTGTATTATGAGTTGTTTTTCCATAAATAACTTTCCACTCACCCCTCACTCAAATGTTTATTCACTTCCTCTAAATTCTACCTTCCCCGCCTAAATACCTTTCCACTCATCCCTCACGCAAATGTTTATTCACTTCCTCTAAATTTTACCTTCCCCGCCTAAATACCTTTCCACTCATCCCTCACGCAAATGTTTATTCACTTCTTCTGAATTATACCTTCCCCGTCTAAATAACTTTCCACTCACCCCTCACGCAAATGTGTATTCACTTCCTCTGTATTCTACCTACTCCGTCATATACAAGGAGTGTAAAATATGTGGATAGCCCTGATGGGTAGTAAGATACCAAGAACAAAAATATAAATATATAATTTGTTTAATAAATGTTTTACTACCCGTTTGGACTATGCGCATTTATTTGACCTACACTGATGGAGTAGGGATGAGTAAACTATAATGTAGACGAAATGTATTCGCATTTTTGTGGAGTTAGATTGGTAAACGACTTAGGGAAATACACCATAAATGCACCCGGACGGTATCGAACCCCAATTTCACTAAAAGAAAACCAGACAAAATGAACTTGACGTTCATTATACACACCTACTGATGCTATAAAAATAATTATTATTTGAAAATTAACATTAAGTATTAGAAAAAAAAATTAAATTACAAGTGTAACAGGTAGAAGAACCCTCTTATGGGCGTGCACTTAGGCTTGAACCCAGGTATTCTCCCAATCTTTACGTTTAATCCTGTCTGTGTCGGCAACAAAGAAAGTCTATCTTATTCAAGGTCATGGCTATATATGTACTGTACATTTAGTTTTGTTACCTCTGCCGCGTAGGAATGCTCTTAACATTATTATTACTATGGGCATATTTTACTTGAAGTAGATAGATCTTGATTTTTAAAAAAAGAGAGATATAAATGTCACTACGCCCTTGAAAACGTAGTTTCAGAATCTGAATTGCCTTCAATTACTTGCCAGAAAAAGAAAAAGGATAAGGGAAGGTTTTGAAAGATCATATTTCAACCACAGTCAAAGACGGCTTGGATCGATGTGAGGTTATCGATTAGTTATCGATTAGTTATTTAAGGTGGGTTGTAAGAAACTTGAATTAAGTTGTTTTCTCAGTTTTTAAAACGAAAGTTTGTCATCTAATGCCACAATGCTCATGACAGATATTCAACAACAAAGCTGCGTCTGTTTACTGCGTTCGTAAGAACATGGGGGGCTAGTAACCCAATTGGGCATCCCAGAGATAGTAGAAGAAACTAAAGAGATCTAAGAAAAAAGTTCAGAAACAGGTATACCTTGCAAATTGGAGCTGAATGCTATGTGGACATCTGTAGGATAGATATATATTTTTATGCAGAAAACGCAAGGTTGCTACTGTTTTTACCGTTGTGCGCATGCGTATTAACCCTGCTGCTACCATTACAACCTGGCTAGTGGCTACTACGCTCAACATTTGTTAAACATCGGTGGCTAAGCGATAGCGTTACCGTCACGTAGGCGCAGAAGCTAGGTTGTTTTGCAAGTACTAATTTTGGTGTCTGTCAACATGTGGTCATTAGTTTGGTACAATGCATATACAATTTAATTTATTGTACTCACATTTAAATAATTTGTTCTAATATAACGATAACTATACAAATAGCTTGTCAGGTTTTGTAAAAGTGTGAATTAAATGTTCTAACTTTATATATAGCTATAGTATGTGCCTGCGCCTACTAAACACGTGAACTAAGATTTTAACCTAAAAACATATTCTGAAACGCGTAACCTCATGAAAAACAACGCTTCACTATGGCAACGACCATTTTAACTTTCAGATAAAAGTTATCAGGTACTTAAACCTCCCGATAAACATGTGATGGATAAATACATTTTATCTGAGAGTCATAAGATGCACTTTTAACTTTTCAACCAGATAAAAATATTCATCTGCCAGATTAATATTTATCGAGGAGTCATAAGACCGGCCCTAAGAGGAATATTTCTTTACGGTACAATGCAATGTTGAACATTACAATACAAGTCATTCAGTGATAAACGAATATTTCCTTCCAAATACATATGAGAGTCGTAGAATAAAAAAATATGTAAGTAGACAACAGTTAATTCTTACGAAAAATATAGATACAAATAAAACTTCTACAATTTTATCACATAGCATATCCCAGATCCTTGCTTACTTATGGTTTAGTGTTGTTTTTCCTAAATGGTTTTACACTATCTTTCCACGTAATTGCGGATAGATTTCCTCAAAATTCAACCATCTTCACACCAGCGTAATTAGTGCGTATATGCATATAACCCCAACGCATCAAAAAGAAAAACTAACACAAAAGTGTTATGTATTATTCTAACACTTATTGTTTTAGTATTAAAATGTTACAATTTGTTAGAACATGAGCTTATACATTTCTATTTATAATGTATACAAGGTCAGTTTGATCATTGTCATTAGAAATGTTGCTGTGCTTATTTTCAATAAAAGTTACCAGACCGAAGAGGAAGATTTTTTACATGTACTGTACATATACATAGGTCAAGTCATGTGATTTGCAGCTTGATAGATATTTATAATACTTACAAAATAACACTAATAATATAGTAGAATTTAATAGATGTTGGTCATAAAAAATTAAGTTTTTTTTTTTTAAGAAGCTCGTCCTATGAAAATGGACTTTACAGCCGCTAAGAGTCTTCGAGGAATGTATTTATCTTTTATTCAAGGCTGGTCATTTCAGGTAGAATGTTACTAGGACAGGCTATGAGAGGTAGAGAGATATACTGTAATAATAAAGTACCACACTTTAGTAACCAGGTTTAATCACGTGTCTTTAAAAACAGAACTCAAAAGGCAATAATCGACTGTGAACAGGAAATTACCTACCTCACGTGGCAACCAATTGTTTGACGGCTTTTGTTTTCGGCAGGGTTGGCCATGGTGTAATTGAGGGAGGATTATAGCCTCATCTACCTAGCATATTCCTTTAACCCTGCAACATTATAATTCTTAAGTTACAACACTTCATCCAACATAATTTTAATGAGATTGACGCCATGTGCAAAGTAGGCTTGAATAAATAAGTAAGCGTGGATTTTGACTAAATAGATTAACAACGGATCAGACTTTTACTATTTAGAAAATTTTAGAAAAAAAGTAGGAATACTACATGATGGTTCGTCAAGTATTCATAGATTTTTAAGAGGTCAATGAATCAATTAAATGAAACAAATTATATGCAATTTTTGTTAATATTCGGATGGACACCTACTATAGAAGAACGATAAAGTTAAATAGCCGTTTTCTCAAAAACTATACATAATAACAATATGCGTTTTTTTGTATTATATTTAACCTGGAAATTTAATATGAACTGTATTAATAAAAAGTAACAAGTTAATAATTATTTGGTTACAATAAAATGTAATTTTGATCAAATTAAAATTAAATCAAACATTTAATACAAGAATATAGTTGTAAAGTTATAATATTATTATATATAATATTATAATGTTCTATCATACACGATGAATATTTATAATACAATAATTTTTACAAAATTCAATATTTTTAAATTAATTAATGTCTAAGCTGTTGAAAAAGTTCAGTAGTTTCCTCGTAGATGGCTCTGTCATCGGAAGCACCTCTCCCTCTCCTTCGCAAACCCTTTTTGGCATTATCTATATTTCCATCTTTTTGTAAGCCCCATTACTCCCCTTTCCTCTCAACATTTAAATCCTGTTCTGGTAAAACCCTTGACTTGACACTAATTACCTTTCACTTTACTACCATTATTATCTATAAACCTGAAATCAGATTATTTTAGTTTATTACATTTTTTTTAAAATTTACACACACACATGTATATACAAGTTGTTAAAAAAGGGGGGCGCGGGGGGGGGGCGGGGGTTCAGAAATTATTGATCTTGTTGAACACATTAACATGAGTAGAATAATTGTAATGGTGTTACATGGACCTCTAGTTGTGTCAATACGTCGGTAAACTCCAATAATAATAATAAAAATAAAAGCGTCTTAGAAATTATAGGTCCACAAACCTACCCGCATAGAGGTAAAGGCAATTTTGTATTTTAGTAATAAAAAATAAATGGTACGGTGCCCCGCAGAGACTTTCTCTCGCTTTTATTTTGAATTAGACTTTTACTAAAAACTCGTAAGATTTGTGAAATGAATTAATAGGTCTATACAGTGTTGTAGGAACAATACACCAAAAATCATAACTGAAATAATATGCGTTACTTATTCTATGCAGGGGTGGCTTAAGGGCCGTGCGACCTGGAGGGCCAGCTTGAGGGGTTGCCAAACAGAGCTAGACATGACCTAACGTAGCCTGGGCGGGATATGAAAATAGTCCCCAAACCTATCGTAACCTGGGCGTGAAATTAAAATAATCCCCAAACCTAGCAACCTCAAACCTAACGTAGCCTGGGCGTGGTATGAAAATAATCCCCAAACACATAACTTCAAACCTAACGTAGCATGGGCGTGATATGAAAATAGTTCCTGACTCTAACTCCAAACCTAACGTAGACAGGGCGTGATAGTGGAGTTGCTAAGCTTAACAAATGTTCAATTTTTGATACTAGCATGACATTTTACACATTAGTATAATTTTATGGGGAGTAAAATATAATCTAGGGTCGCTCTTAAAAAGTTATTCTACATTTGCCAGCTTTAAATAATGGCGCCCTAAAACAAATCATAGCGTAAACCGTTCATAATATCAAAGTGTCTGTTAAACATTTAATAAAAAATATATAGGATGACATTGTCTACAAAACAGGTTCTTATAGCTTTTATTTGTAATCCTAACAGTGAATGTACAATTTTGAAGTGAAACGTTTAGCGTATAGTTGACAGTTGTGGAGTTTCCCTTCAAATTATTTTCCTATTACGCCTATTTCCTATTACGTTAGGTTTGAGAATTATTTTCATATTTTCCGAAAGTACAATCACCATGAGAAATGTGGTAGCTGGTAGCACACAGAAGATTTAAATAACTGCCAAAAGAAAAATCAAATTAAAGATAAAATTGTTTTTGTGAAAGTTTTGACAGCCAAAAGTGACATTAAATCAACACATTATGGTCATTGCAGATAACATGGTTTGGCAAATGGATACATGAGATTTTATCTGCTAACTTTTGCTAGCTGTTAGTGTTACGTAAAGAGGCGCCAAAAAGCAAAACCGCCCGGGCGCGAAATTTACCTCGGGCCGACCCTGACTCTATGGCATCAGGAACTAGGAACACTGTTACAGAAAAATTGAGAAAAGAGAAACATATTTGTCAACTAAAGAGCATGAGAATCAAATACATTTTCAAAAACCTGTATTAAAAACAGTGGTGTAGTCGTAAATTTAGCAGTGCCGGAACGCAAAGTCATAGCAACCCCAAAGTTGAAGTGGGGTTCTGGGACCCCCAACCACCGTAGGTGAAATGCTTGCACAAACATGAGTGCCTCTAGAAGATATTTGGAGCATCTTTTAATGATTACTAGGGCAGAAGCTTACTTAACGCACTTCCCCTAAAATTCCAGGAATTCGCATAGAGCACTGTAAATTTCATAATAATGTATTGATTAATAGTATGAAAAAAGTTTTAACATACTATTAATATAAAATTAATTAGTTAACTTGGAATTTTAAAATATAAAACTTTACTAAAAGAAATATTTTGAATATTTTTCCATTAAAATCAGTGCCAGAACGGCGTTCCCCGCGTTCCCGCTCCAGTACACCCCTGATTAAAAAGTATATGTATTTGTTTATAGCTCAAAACTTATTAGTTTTATAAAAATATATTGTAAATAAAAGATTTTTAACTTTAATAGTACTACAACTTTAAAATAGATAAGTTATTACGAGTCTCAAATAGTTGAAATAATGAAAATTTGAAAATCTTTCCTATGTAAAGTACCCTCAAAGTTATGTTCATGAGAAAATGAAAATGTCCATCCATCTTGTTTATAATGATAAACAGTGTTTAGATATCAAATTTAATCATAATCACTAGAGCGAATTTTGAGAAAATATATGTATTCTCTTTTTGCCTTTCAATAAATTAGCCATAAACTTAGGGTTATATGTCTAATTTTAAGAAAAACTCGGGGGAAAGGGGGGGGGGAGACCTTATGAAACCCCAGATATAAAGTTTTAGCCCAAATGGTAGAATAGTTTCGGTTTTAGCCCAANGGGGGGGAGACCTTATGAAACCCCAGATATAAAGTTTTAGCCCAAATGGTAGAATAGTTTCGGTTTTAGCCCAAACCATCAGACGGCGTTAAGGAAACAACTTTTTTTTTGTATCAGGGGGCTATGAAACGTCGACATTTATCAAAATCTCGATTTCGAATTTTTGACTATCACAACATTTTCACTCCAGGGTGTCGAGACAAAGTAAATATTATTTTACAAAGCTTAGTTACCAACAGCCGTTGCTTGCCGTTGGTTTGATCACCATTGATGGGAAGGTCGAGGTTCGAATCTCATCTGCGTGAACTGAAATATATATATATATATATATACCTTTAACGATTTTCTACAAGTGATTTATCACTCTGGTTTTTTCCATCTCTACTCCATGTAAATGGGGGTTCACTTCCTCTTAGATACCTTCCACATCTTTACCCAATCAGATTAAGCCGTTAATAAACTGTGTTCTGAACGTCGCAATAAAAAAGAAAAGAAAATATGGTTTATAAACAGGTTATAATAAGAAATTAATGATTTTAAATGGAAACAAGATCGAGTTCTATTTATTTCAGTTTTTTTTAGATCATAGAATACAATGTTCTTATTTTATGGTGTTAAAAAAGTTAACAGTAGGGACTATCTGTAAAGTGACGTAGGCGTACAGTACGTAACTTATATTTAATCGAAATAAAATGTTAAAAAAAAATGCAATTTTTCGCCAAATTTGGCGACCTTTTTCTAACTCATTAATTTCAAAGATATTTCCAATTTTTTTAAACGAGCTATCACCTAATACAAAGTGCGGTTTTCACTTTGGTTTTTCTATCTTCTGTACAAACCAATTGTGGTGCACTTATTTTAATTCTAACCTCCTTATATTATGTATTTAAATAATTAGCGTAAGTATTGACCGTAAAAACTATGCCACTGAAAAAACCAAAAGAAACGAAACAGCTATATTTTTTTTTTAAATATAGGGAAGAAAATATATTTTTATATATCTCTACAGTAATAAACAAACTAAATAAAAATGTCACAATTTATTATAAATAATGATTTATTAAGGTAACTAAGAAAAACTATACTTTGACAGGGATTCGAGCCCTTGTTTTTTGAGTTTGGACGTCATTTTATAAAACCCCGAGATTGTGTCTCAAAACTCAGCATCACTCCTTGGAAAGTATAACGGTGATAGCTGTTTGATTGTTGAGTAGCAAGCAACAAAGTTGAAAGTATTGGGAGGGTAGGCTGGGAGGGGGGTTGCCTGTGGAATGTAAGGACACTCTGAAAGGGGGATAGTATAGAAGGGATGAGAGGGGTCAGTGTGGTGACTGCCATAACTACAGCAGCTAATCTCTGGTGAGGTGATAATACATGGAACTACTTGGATGAGAGATTTGCAAAACCTCGAGATGTCCATCGGAATCTTAAGTTTGGCCTACCCCCCCCAAAAAACTGTCAAACTAATTGAGTTTTTTTGACTGATACTAGTGGCAGGGTAGATGTTAGATATCACCTATCAGATATTTTTGAAATACTTAATGGGTTGAAACAATGAGATGCACTTTCCCCGTTACTTTTTAATCTAGCCTTAGATTATCCTATTATGCTAATGCAAGAGAGTAAGTAGGGAAGGGCTTACATTAAAATATACAATGGAGCTATTAGGATAAGCATATGATTTAGATTTGTTTGACAACTGTAAGGACGCTGTTGCAAGAAATGTAAACATTTTATTAGAGGCAAGCAAGGAAATAGGTTTTAGACGTGAACTCTGAAAAGACTAAGTATATGATCACACAAAGAGCACAGATCGAGAACGAAAATTAATTTAGAGATTACTGCGAACAGCATATCGTTTGAAGGGTTAATGAATTTAAATATTTAGGGAAAAAAATAACAAGTAATAATGAAATTATAGAGTAAATTAGAAAAAGAATACAGACGGGAAATTCATGCTACTAGTCGATCTGTACGTTATTGATATTTCGCTCGCTTCCAAGGAATTTAAATCTCCGAATATATAAGGCAATCGTTATACTTGATGTTTTCAATAGTTGTAAAACATGGCCTTAAACGAAGAATATAAATTTAGGGTGTTCAAAAACAAGTTGCTTGGAAGATATTAGGTTTAAAATGTAATTGAGCTACTTGGGAGTGGAGTTTACATAATGATGAGTTACATACCCTGTACGCATCACAATATATTGTTAGGATAATCAAATCCTGCAGATTATGGTGGACGGGACATACAGTGTGAATGGCAAACCAAATGGGAAAAGACCATTGGGAAGACCTAGATGCAGATGGGAGGATAACATTGGAATATACCTGAAAGAGATAGGGTGTAATGAGGTGGACTGAATAGGACTAGCTCAAGTTAGGGATAGGGTGTAATGAGTTGGGCTGGATAGGACTAGCTCAATATAGGGATAAGATATAATGTTAGGTATAGCCTATATAATTGATCAAGATAGGGATAGGGTGTAATGAGGTGGACTGGATAGAATTAGCTCCAGATAGGGGTAGGTGGCGTACTTTTGTTAGTGTGGCAATGAAATTTCGATGTCCTCATGTCAAAGAGTAGGTAAGTTGAATTGGAACAAAACTTTGATTAATGTGGATTCCCATGTTCGCAACAAACAAAAAAATCACAGAATTGGAATGTAGTCACGTGACGAGCTCTTAAACAATAACCAGAAATCAGCGTGAGCTTTGTAGGTACCTCTGCACAAGTAGAAAAAAATCTCAGCTTTATCTGCGCCTCTCCATAAAATCTGGTTACAAGAAACAATCAAAGGACCCCCACAAACCTTATGTGAAATAGCCCTATTTAAATTAGCTTAACTGAACTTGAAATACTTTGTAGTTATTGAGTCACTAATCATAAGCCTCAATGCTCACGAAGATTGAAAATCAATAGATTTTTTTTTGCTAGAGTCGTCTAAAATACTAGAATATATGGTCAATGTGCGATGATATAGCTGATTATGTTCTATTTGAATATAGACTATTTATTCATGTATATGTAAACGTTTTAAGTAAGTATATGCAAAAATATGGATGTGCGTGTGTGTTAATATGTGTAAATATAGTAATTCTTGCATGTAGATGCGAACTTTATCAACCAAAATACACGTGGTGTTCATGCGCGTGTGTGTTTTGTGTATGTGGATGTGCGTGTATATTATTTTAAATTGTAGTTGTTCGTATGGACAAAAACCATTTGGGTATGTAATAAATAACAAATAAACGCTGATGCGTGTTTTGGATGTGTATATATATATATATATGTGTGTGTGTGTTTGATTGTATGTTGTATGGTGTGAAAAATTATACTAGAATTTAAGTGTTCAGCTGATGAAGGTTAGCCTTTCATGTAATGGATGTTTAAATCACATTTACGTATGTATATATATGAGTCATTTTACCTGTAAAAAAGGGGTGAGTGGTTCACAAGTATCTATTAATATAAAACAGTTTTTTATTTTATAATTTCTTCACTGAATTCGCATTTTCAAAACATTGGTTTTAAATACCGCTGTCATTAGCATTACCAAAGGTGTACCTCGTGTAAATTACCCAGTTTGCGTGTATATAT